>JAOEHQ010029059.1:0-13481 GCA_025447715.1 Asclepias incarnata | reverse complement strand
GTACAAAAATCTGCACTAATCTAAACGCTAGCTCCATAGATTGAATTAGAGACCTGCGCATGATCCGGCAAAGATTTCATTTTTATGCATAATTAATGTGTTAAACAATGCAAATAAAATCAAATATAAGTATTTGTTCACACTACAAATTATATCTGTGTTCTAGGGATCTCTCTTCATTGACCCATGTTCTTAACGAATTAATTCAAAACATTTTAAAAACATTCAACTTACCTTGCCATTCACCACATTTAAAAAATTGTAAAAGCATGATGCGAACATCCTTCTTTGATGGATCAGCCAATTTAATAAGTCAATTTGCTGGCATAGTGGCATGTTCATCCTATAATGCTATAGTTATATAGATTATATGATATATCTCAATATCTCATAGCTAATATATATTAGTTATGAGATATATTATATAATCTATATAACTACAAATATAAATAAAAAATTTAAAGCAACTGTGTCTATAAATGGTGTACGTATGTACTCTTCACGGCAACAGTAGAGAAACACCTATAGCATTATAGTATAATATCATAAAATAGCTATAACAAAGATTGGATTCACAATTTGCTACTAATATGTATTAGAAATAAGATGGAAAAACTACTATGTAGTTTCAAGCATGCTAATTGCTAATCGTTAATGTAGAAGACAGTTGTATAACTTTGTAGGTTGTGATAACAAACATACCAGAAACATTCACTTGTATATGAAAATTACTGCTTGGGACTCAACATTAGCAGGTAATCTCATCATTAACTTGTACATCATTCGCATTCATTCTGTTCAAAAAATTAGTACTTGAACATACAGATAGTCACAATGTTAAAGAAAAAAAAGGAAAAAACATATGACAGCTAAAATTTATAATAAGTATGAGATACAATTTTGATCCGGGAAATAATATTATAACCAAAAATAAATATACATAAAATATCAAAAATATTAACATAATAGAATTCCACCAACGTTGTAATTCATCAAAAGAAAAGACGATTAAAGATATAAACATTTCATCGAACACGTTCGTAGGGAGCATGTACTTGACATTAAATTCATAACATATCATGACCTACCGTATCTGAATATGAATCTGAAGAGTTCAAGACCATATGCCTCCATAACTGGAACTTGAGATCGGAAATTCGGAATAACAGAAACAAAAAACCAAAGTGGATAAAGATTTTAATTTATTCCTACTTAGCGAGCGAATTGAAGGGAATGTAGCCACTGTTTTAACGTGACAAAAATAAATAAAATCAATGTCGGAATTTCTATGGAATTGACTGATTGAGATAGGCTAACAAAGGTCCTAAACTATCGGAAGTAAGGCGTTATATGCTTTCTCTCGAGAGAGAGAGAGAGAGAGAGAGAGGAGAACTTATCCTCCGGCTAGAGTTTCTCTTTAGATCTGAGATCGAGACAAAGCCGTCAAAAAATTTTTACAAGGGTGAAAGCCCTAGGCCGGAGGTCCTTTTGGAAACAGCCTCTCTACCTTTGGGCATGGGTAAGACTGTCTACGTCATACCTCCCTTAAACTCCGGCTCTTGCCGGGATTAAGTATTGTTGTTGTTGTTGTTGTTGTTGATAGGCTAAGAAAGTTTGGGGGAAAATAGTTTACTTGTTCTCGAAAGATAATAGGGATTTGGAGAGGCAGATAAATAAAAGAGTTGATAAAAAATAAAATAAATAAAAATTGAGTTGATTGAGTTAAAAATAAAATAAAATAAAAAATTATGACATCAGTGTTTCTAGAAGGAGGCTGCACGAAAAGTGCTAGGTTTTGCCACGTCAGAATTTTTTCTAAAATACCTTCTAGAAACAATTTTGTTTTATTTATATAAAAGATACTACTGTATAAAGCATCAACCATTTTTTTTTTCTCAAATTATATTTGAACTACCTAAAATACCCCTCTTTTTAATTTATTATTTTAAAATCTCTACTTGATATACCTATAATACCCTTAATGAAATTAATTTACAACATCCATCTCTTAACTCCTATAACAACTACACTACCCCTTTTATATCAATAAACTTTACATCAATAGTCTACACTACTCGTCGTCGCCGTCACCACCACCACCACTCGCCACCATCACCCGTCTCCGTCACCACCACACCGCCGATACCACCATCACCGCCGTATCGCGCGGACATTCGTCTAATTACAAACAAATTATTGACCAAATGTGGTCTTACGGTCAATGGTAGATATTGTGATCCACATTTAAAATACAAGTAAAGAAAGAGAAATTTGAGTTGGGACGTTGGGTTATGTGACGATTTTTTTAGTTGCATGTATTCGTATTGGTTTATCATATACGAGTAAGTGAAATGATATACTTTGTTAGCAAAAAAGGAAATTGATCAAAGAAAAAAAATTCTTATATGAATACATAAAATGAAACAAATTGATTAAAAAAGAGGTGTCTGGTATAAAATAATAGTTCTAAAGGTTATGATTAGTTTGTTTAGACGTGCATAAACTGGTTGTCCTCTCAATATTTATAAAAGTTTATTGAAGGTTGTTATATTCGATGTATAACACCTTTAAACATATCTTAACAAATTAAACATAGTCCGAGGCTCCCTTTAAACATATCTTAACAAACTAAGCATAATCCGAGGCTATGTTTATTAGTGTATATTATATATATATATATATATATATATAATATACACTAAAATCCATGTATCGGTTTCAGTGCCATGTTTAATTACATTTAATATATTGGTATATATAGAAGGTGGGCAAAAAACTAAACAAAATAAGTCTTCGATTGGGTGGGCGGTCCTCGGTCGTTAAAGTTTGGGGTTGCCAGTTCGAGACCTGTGAGTCTTTTTTCTGTTTTTTGATTCATCAGCTTTTTAACTCCATTTATTTTAAACAACAATTTATTAATAAAAATACCAAACGGTTGAAAAAGAATCAACCGTTAGTAAAAAAAAGTTACATCACGATTAGCACCGATTTTTAACTCCATTTAGTATAACTGGGCCTTTCTCCTTGAGTAACTTGCTACCAAATATTTATATTTTCCACTTGGGTGGGTATACAATTAGAAAAGAAATAGGGACAAAACGTTAATGTCACCTTTTTGTTACTTTTTTTATAAACGAAAAAATTTATAATAAAATCAAGTATTATATTCATATTGTAATATCAAAATAATAACTTACTTATAATGTGTTCATAATTATTTCTTTTAATCGCATTGGCAGCTGGTTGAAGGTGAAAATATTTTAATTATGTTTGTATACTTTCATGACATATCAGGTTGGTTTGTGTGTCATTCTGTTTAAATAAATTTAAAGCTCAAAATTTGTTTATTGACTTTGCTAATTTATATATTATATAATTGTTTTGGTATGGTCTTTGGTTAGATCAACCTAAAAGTACAAGTATGTGCGGGGATTCTAATATAAGGAGTGTTAGAGAGGTCAAAGTCAAACATTACATATTACTGCATATAAATATATAATAAACGTAATCTCTTCCGGAAAACGTTGGAACGTTATTTTCCAAATTCAAAGTTCGGCCCAAATTTAAAACAACAAACTCAATTTTGATAACACGGCCCAGGCCTGTTTCTTTCTAGTTTCCACCATCAAAATAGTAGTATATCATAAACCCTAAAGACGCTTCTCTGCCCCTTTCCTTTACCCACTTTGTTCATTTGCCTGAAAATTTTGACCCACATCGAAAATGAGCTACAAGGTATGTAATTAAGTTTTTTTTTTATTACTATTTTCATTTGTTTTTGATATATTTATTATATTCTTATGAAATATAGAAAATAAATGTGTGTGTGTGTGTGTGTGTTGGTAGTTTCATCAGTTTCAAGTTGTGGGCAGAGCGTTGCCAACAGAGACAGATGAGCATCCCAAAATCTATCGTATGAAACTTTGGGCTACCAATGAAGTTCGTGCTAAGAGCAAATTCTGGTATCTATCTATATCTATATGACTGTATCTATATTTGTTATTTATTATATGGGGAAATGATCTGTAATGCGGATTTGTGAAGAAAAAAATTTCGATTTATCCTCTTAAATTTATTAAATGTACATGTTGACTCCCCGATGAGTGGGTACTGCCCATCATATGCCCTTATTATATAATGTTGAAAATGTATGTTTTGTTGAATTTATGGTTGGTTGGGTAAATAGGTACTTTTTGAGGAAGCTTAAGAAGGTTAAAAAGAGCAATGGGCAAATGCTAGCTATCAATGAGGCAAGTAAAAAATTTGTTACTGTATTTATATTGTTTGCTTTATATATTTTGGTTTGCGCCAATGAGCTATAGTTCAATTGGCACGGGGAAATGAAGAGATGGATTTGAGAGCTGAGACCATAGGTCTCAAGTTCCAATCCGATCCAAGATTGGGTTTTACCGTAGTGGGCCTTTGGGTGGTGGGTTTTCCACTGAACTGGCGGCTTTGGTGGGCTTTGGCTACCGATCGCTGTCTATTGTTCACTTGTTTGCGGGCGTTGATCTTTGTTGGACGTTCAAAATAAATATATATATTTTGGTTTGCTAATTATATGGATGATCTTTATTTTTTGTTGCTCTTTTTCCTAGTAAGATGGCCGTTACTTGTCAGTAGGCAATGAACTCTTAAAATGACATAGGTCGTTTTGTTGTTGCAAATGAATCTAGATGTCAATCTTTTTATTTGTATGTTCTACAGTTTTGACTTCATTGTCCCGAATCAAATCTTAGTGTTGTATTTATGATAATTTTATGCATATTTTTCATAACTCTATCTTGTATTTATTTTGGTTTAAGAAAGTTGAGGTGTGTGTTTAGATGTTGTCTACACACACATGTATTCGTCATTTGAACATAGGTTTGTGTTTATATTTGTTAGTAAATTGAAGCATTTATGAAAAATAAAATTCATTGTTAAAAATCAAGTCAAAATTAAAAGCATAATTAAACTAAGTAAAAATTAAAATCCTTTAACTTGATTCTACTAGACTTACCATTAGTTTCATTCTTTACACACTTAATTATTTACATTTTATCCCCTCTACAACTCAAAAACCAAATCAAGTAATGAATCATTTGGAGATAACATATAGGCGTCACGGGTAGGAGTCATGAAATGAAGATAGAGCTGCAGTTGTGGAGTTGGCTGTACTCTGTAGGAGAGAATGCGTCAGTTTTTTAGCTTGAGTGCTTGACTGAGTTAAGAGTGGATTTGTCTCGACAAATGAGTTATAATTGTGATCCGAGTAAGGTTTTGTTGCAAGTTAGGTATCAAGGTACCCCATATTAGCTATTACTTATGGGTTAAACTATGGAAATTATTACCAAAATACTAATGCATATGTGAAATGAAGTAGTTTGGACTTTGGCTAATTTTTTTTTAAGTTAACATAGTTAAACTTACAAGTGTAGTCAGTTTATACCTAAAACAAAACAACTTGGACACTCAGTACATTAACTTGCAAGCAAACCTAATTTAGGGTACAACTTAGAAGCTGTTGATTGACTAGAGCTCCTAGTTGAGTCAACTCATAAACTTTCGAGTTAGGGAATAAAACCTTTCTGTTTGACAACCAATCGCATAACGTTTGTTGTTCTTTAATTTGTTATACGTGGATTTAGTTCCCTCTCTATTCCTCTTGCAGTTTGTAACCATAAATTTGCAGTTTTTTCCTTAACAAGTAAAAAAAAATTTCCTTACCTTTTCTTTCTCAACAAGATTGATCTCTTCTTTCTTCTTCCTCAACGAGACCAACAATCTTTTGGGGGTTTCTTTTCAAACACCAAATTTGATCAAAGCCGGACTTAAACAAGGTTCTTAATGATGGTGTTTTTGTATTTTATGAGTTATAAATACTATATATATAATTTATAATTTTTTTTCATAAGTGTGCGCCTTGCGTACGAAAAGCTCGCCGCTTTTGCGCTTTGCACTTCGGAAATGGACCCTGTCGCTTTTGTGCGCCTATCGACTTTTAAAACCAAGACTGAACAACACACCACCCCTTTTACAGAACCACTGCGGAATCTAATTGTAGCTGGCCCATTGTGTGAGTGCTATACGTATCCTGACTCATATGAGACGAGTTGACAAACTATGGGATTTATATGATATTTGATTTTGTTGATACTTTAATTTAATGCCTTTAGTTCTAAATGTACATTTTAGTTCATCTTAAATTCTTTATGTTTTCTCTCTGTTACAATTTAGTTAATTTAGCAGGGTTTTTGGAGGCTTATTTATTTACTTGGGTTTTTTTTTTTTTTTAATTTTAAATTAACGTTTTTAAATTAGTAAATTTAACAGGGTTTTTGGGAGCTTATTTCTATGAACATTTTAGAAAATAAACGTTTATTTTCTGTTTGTAGTGAATGTTGGTAGTTATTAGTAAGGGCTCTAGCCATGCCTTCTATGAAGTATCATTTGGGGCTGTTGGACTGTCGTTTCTTTATTTGCTTGATTTCATGCATATTGATGGATTGTTTGCACAATTTACTGATTTCGTTTTATTTCATACAAATTCTGCTGATATATATTATTTTGACTGTTCACTATGTTTCTGCAGATTTTTGAGAAAAACCCAACAACAATAAAAAACTACGGCATTTGGCTGAGATACCAGTCAAGGACTGGGTACCATAACATGTACAAGGAGTACAGGGACACAACCCTTAATGGTTCCATTGAGCAAATGTACACTGAAATGGCTTCTCGTCACAGGGTCCGCCATCATTGCATCCAGGTCATCAAGACGGCTACCATTCCTGCTAAGCTTTGCAAGAGGGAGTCCACAAAACAATTCCACAACTCCAAAATCAAGTTTCCGTTGGTCTTCAAGAAGGTTAGACCTCCAACTAGGAAGCTTAAGACCACTTACAAGGCTTCAAGGCCCAACTTGTTTGTCTGAGCATTCAATTTTGCAGTTTGTTTTTGCAAGACATATTCTCGACTTCTAGTTATATCTTGCTATAAACCTGTTTGTTATTTTATAGTCTTGGATTTATTGTTCGTCTTATAAAGATTTTGGATATCTTAGAATGGTGAGTTGGTGACGGGGCGCTGTATTTGGTTTTTATCACATTCTTGTGGTGCAAATCAGGCAACATAGATCTGTCTCCGCTCATCTACACGTTGTTGTGATCATTGCTCTCTGCTGTCTAATATATCCAACTAGTCTTATCTAATAAGACGTCTGCTTGTTCTGGCCTGGTATTACATTTTTAAAAGCCGAAAACCACATGGATTGTTTACAGAATTTCACAATCTCAAAGTGCCGACTTTGGTTGATGCTTACAGAAATTGTACTAGGAAGTTGCGTGCATCGAATAGTTAAAATCAACTCCTGAACAAATTCAACTAGGAAAATTAAATAAGGGATTAATGCTCGAAAGTGTATTAAACTTTGCTCGGTTTGTTGGTGTGTGTATCCAACTCTAAACATCTCTATTGTGTATGTTAAACTTTTTTTTTTCACGATTAATGTATCCAATTTGCAAACTCTATCATGTGTATTAAACTCCATTGTTCGTTTTGCTATTCTTTGTATTCATCTTTGACTATATTGTTATTGTATGTATCCAACTTTGCCTGTTTTTGCTATTGTGTGTATCCAATTTTACCCGTTTTTGTTATTGCGTGTATCTTTTTTTAACCTGGAGTTGACTATATACAATAGATGTTTTAAAAATTAGATACACACAATAACAAAATGGGTAAATTAATTACATTTTCATGCAATTTAATTCCATTAAATATTGCTCTACTAACAAATGCCCAGTTAAAACTCTAAGTAGTATTAAAATTTAATAACTTTTTTTAATATGATCATGATTTTGGTGTTTTCTTTGAAGCACATCAATCAGTGTTACATAATTGAATTTGAATCGGTAATTTCGGCTAATAACAAATTAACAAATGATTAAAATGCAAAACCACAAATTCACTAGTTATAATAGACAATGGTAACCAACTCACTTAGGTGGGTTGGTCACCATGACGCCATTGAGGGCCTGTGTCATGAGGGGCGCAGGTTCGATTCTTGTCAAGGGTAAGTCTGAGAATGGTAGCTAAACATCGATGCAAAAAAACTCAGCATGAGGGTTTCGCGGGTATTAATACTGTACATGGGATGAAGGGGTTCTCATCGATCTACTTTTTTAATAGACAATGGTGCTTGTAGTTGAAAGTTAGTTACTTGAGAAACCAACAATTAGTGATTAGTGGTATATGGGTTTTTCGTGCATGATATAATGAAAGGTGATGATGAATGCAACTCAAAAGTTTTTGAAGATGATCATCCTTTTGTTCAAAAGTAGTTGTATGTATGATTTATGAATCTCCCACCACGACTTACTCAATTCATTTCCACCTTTTATGTCTTACAATTTCTACATTACAACACTTTGATTCATAAATTTTATATCCATACTTTATTATTCTGGGTATATATATATATATATATATATATATATATATATTGTTGAGTATGATTTTGATTTTTGATAGACGTACTCACTCCGTCTCAAAATAATTTGCCTGCTAGGCAGATTAAAAAAATACAATAACTAATGTACTAATTAAGAAGTTGTATGTGGTAAAAATTATTAATCAAAAAGAGAAATGATAAAGGTACCACACAAAATGATAAATACACCACAATGTACAAGCTCTACAACACACTGTACAAAGATGTGATGCACAGTTATGGTAAAATCATTGATTGTTGTGGTACCAATATCAGCTCCCAATCAAATTTTTGTGTCATCTTACTTCATTAAGTGTTTGAATCGAAACCTTAGGCCATCTCCAACCCCGAAGTGCCCCCGTCGTGCGCATCAGCCGGCTTGCCTGCATTGGGGCTTCAAGGTGTCGGCCGGTGTGTTGGTTCCGAGTGTGCCTGAGCACATTAAAGACGTGGCAGGAGTGTAGGGCCATAGGGTTTAAATGTTCTTTTGGTTTTTGGTTTTTGTTTTGTTTTTAGCATATGTGTATGTAAATATAATTTTTAATTTAATATGGATGATGATGTGACATGACAAATTAGGTTTCGGTGTGTTGGGATTTGAGGCAAAATAAGTTTACTGTGTTGGTTCAGTGTGCTGAACCAGTTTGCTGCATAACTGAAGTGTTGGGGAAAATTGGGGTGTGGGTTGGAGATGGCCATATGGGCCATATATTAAGGGACTTTTTGGTTTAAGAGATTGGGAACAGAGGAATGTCAATGAAAGTGATAAATGGTATCGGCTTTGTGGAAATAGAAATTTTTTTCAACTCAGGGATGGGTGAATTTCACTCATACCATTATTGTTTTTATTCTGTTAAAACCTATACCCATAGTAAAACCTGATTACAAACCAAACCATTGGCGGAGCCAATGTACGATTAGGGAGGTCACCACCCCCCTCTGAACCTGTTTTTGTTAGTGGAATATATATATAGGTTTTGGTTTAAATAAAACAATTATTTTTACTTAACTAAAAAATCGTTGTGCATCATGAAAATCTTCGTGTATCAGGTATATATATTTATCCTCTATGAATTTTTGTACATCAGTTTTATCATGATCCAATAGTCAAGATCTTACTTTATTTGTTTTACTTTAATACTTATTTTACAATAACTAGTATATATATACAATTTGACTTTAATTAGTCATTATGCCCCCGCTTTAGTCGTTATTTTTTTAGGCCTCTCACCTCATAAACTTCTGGATCCGCCATTAAACCAAACACACCACACAAAGTAAATCCATAGACTTTCACAACTTAACAGACTCTTTAACCTGATTTTACATGTATGAGGGGACTTTGATTGATTATATGTTTGACAAAGCAAAATCATCATGGATATAAAGTATTTTCATAGTGCGGCAGACAACGTTGGGTTGATGGTTGGTGATTGTCAGAAAGTGATGGTCGGCGCTGATAGAAACTACATTCAAATTGCACTATACCATACCTCTCTATATTATTCTTTATGTTTGTTAATTACTATTTATTATATTATACTATATTATAAAACATTTTGCATATTACTAACAAGTTATCTATTTTGTTCCTAAGGATATATGCTAATTGAATAAAGAATATATCTTATGTATTAATAAGTACGAAATCATATATTAATTAATAAATTAATTCATATAATAAATTATCATTCTTTCTAACATTAACGTCAAGACCACCACACAAATCCAGTGGTGAGCAAAGCCAGACGTCATTATCTCACCAGCTGACTATCTTCATCGAAATATTTATAAAATGATCTACTACCGTGCATTACACGAGATACATATACGCTTGTGATGTGAAACTAGTTTTGCTGGCATGAAAAATCACGTAACAACTTATGTGGCTGGCGCTGTGTCAGAAAAATTACCTATTAATTATGAAGTCAATATTATCTATGTATATATATATATCCAAAATAACACTTATACGTACAGTACGTTATAACATTTGGGTGATGTCGATGATACGAAAGTACTAAGCATTAATTCGAATGAACAAAACCAAACTCTTAATTGTCCTTTTGACAAAGCATGATGGGATCATTGATACATTAATTAATTACCGGTAAACATGATTAAGTTTTTGACAACATGCATGATTATAATATATTTGCTCTTTAACTTTTTCCTTACTTTAAAGTCTTTGGCTCATCTACATGTTTTGATCAATGATGATATAAAGTCACATATTTAGAAAAAGAGAAAGAGAGATCTTTTAAAATCAGTCAAATATATATATATATATATATATATTAAATATATATATATATATATATATATATATATAAGGGTTGGTTATTGTAAAACAAGTATTAAAGTAAAACAAATAAGATAACATCTTGACCATTAGATTATGATAAAACCGATGCACGAAGATTTATAGAGCACAAAAACATACACCGATATTGTTTTATTTGTTTTACTTTAATAATTGTTTTATTTGAACCAGAACCTATATATATATATATATATATATAACGTGTAGTGTGTGTTTTTGACAAGGGCCTTCGGGAAGCATTAGAGGATATTGTTGTTTGCGGGGGCGCCTTTTTTGGGGACTTCCAATGGAGGTTGGCTTGTCTTCCGTTCCGGTTGGGCGGTCTAGAGATTTGTACAGCCGAGGATGCCTCCTCATATGCTTTCGTGGCTTCAAGGGCCCAATCTTGGAGTTTACAATACCATATGCTCCGTGAATGCGGTGGGAGTTTGGTAGACTCAAATTACAGGAGTGCGTTGGACCTTTTGCATAGTTCTCTTCCTGATATTGATCTTGGCGGTTTCTACATTAAAAACACCGCCCTCATAAAACCCAGAAAGTTCTGGAGAATGCCTTATATAGTAAAATCGTCAAGAGGGCTGAGGAGAAGTTTCTTTTATCCCCCTGGCAAAGCGCTATGTCTTATTGTTTGCATTCCCTTCATGCTCAGGATTTCATGTCTGTCACCCCTATTGAAGGTTTATGGCAACACATGTCGGATGTGGAATACCACGCTATCCTTAAGTACCGGCTGATGATACCTTTGTTCCCGGGTGATGAGCCATGTCCAGTATGCCGTAAAGCGTGTTTGGATTCTTTTGGCGATCACACGGTCCACTATAAAGAGCTACCAGGTTTTAAATATCAACATGATTGGGTGAGAGATGCGCTCTGTGATGTCCTTAAGTGGGCTGGGATTTCTGCCAAAAAGGAGGCCCCTGTGAACTTCTTGACTGATCTTTTAGAAGGGAGGTCCACCTTACGCCCGACGGACATTCTTGTGTTTGGATGGGAAAGGGGAAACATGCTTGTGTAGATCTAATAGGAGGTTGGGCTCAAGGACCATGGTTTTGTTGTGGGACAGGCGGCGCTCAAGACAGAGTTAAGCAAAATTGCAAAACATGAGAAAGCTTGCCTTGAGAATCAACATGTGTTTGTTCCGTTTGGTTTCGATACCTTTGTTGTTCTTGCCCCCGACGCTGTGCGACTTCTAAAACGGATTCAGAAAGTCGTTAATAGTAATTTCTCGACCCTTAAGGCCCAAAACATGGTATTTAGTAGGATCGGGTTTGCTATTCAAAAGGAGTTGCGGCACAACTTGTTGTCCGACTACCTACCATTGTATTGTAATGCGTTTTTGTGTTCACTGTTAATCGATTCTTCTTTTATATTAAATATATATATATATATATATATATATATAGCATGGTACCCGCGTTGTATTGTAATGCCAACGTTGACTCCATTTTTACTTTGATAGATTCTATATTTTTTTTTGTATAATATGATAATATATAATTTTTAAAATTCTTTATATAAGAGGGCTCCCTTTTGTGGATATGATATGATGATGCTTTTAAGGTTGAAACGATTGTGACATTGATTTTTCTTTATTTATATTTGTTTGTTTTATTTAAGGAACAGTGAAACATATCAATTTAGCATTGTATCTCTTTTAATGTAACCCAAGATATTTATGTATGTCACATCACCATGACATTATCCCTTTTCATCTCATACGGTCATATCAATTTATTTTACTCCAGTTATTATTAATTTCACTTCGAACAATTCTTAACTCACTCTATAATCTATATGTATGAAAAATTAAAATTAAAAATGCCCCCACTCTTTCTTGAAGTCGAACGACAACCAAACGGAGGACAACATAGATTCAAAGACGCCTCAGCACCAAGCCACCTTAAGTTGGTTCTACAACTTCACTTCGATCAACATACCAATATTAATAAGAAACTGTAATCAACTTTATTACAAGTTAAATAAATAAATATATAGTACCAAAAAATTTGCCTAAAGATTGAAATTAATGTAGTTGTGAGTTGTTTTTACATTATTTACATGGTCGCTAAATTCAGGTAAGATTTCAGAATTCTTCTAATCGAAGTTCGTCCATAAAATCTTTAACACAAATCTTCAACAGGTTATTTCAATTAATGCATACATGCATATTATTTCACTGCGTTAGTTAGACATAATATATAGATTTATTAGCCAAGAAATATTAAGACTTGAGAGTAAAATTGTTAATACTCATAGTGTTCAAAGTAGCTTATTGCATACAGTTAAACAACATACAGAACACACCCAATTCATACAAATACAAATCGTAAAATCAATCTACGGGTTCCAATTCATGTAAAGACACAAATAACAACAATACTCAATCCTATCAAGGACGCGATACAAAGAGATATGATGTAGACCATAATAATAGAATCTAATCAAAGGAGGGGGATTTTATCCACCGTTTAGATTTAGACATTTACTTAGCTTGAAGTCTCAAAGTGAAAGCCTTAAGTGCCAAAAGGACAGATTTCAACCTCTCCTTAGCATCAGGATCAATAAGAATACCTTGATCATCAAACTTAGGAGGCGATTCAAACGCTTTCAGAAAGAACTCAGGCTTATTAATAAAATGTAAATCTAAATAAACACCACTTTGGCGAAGAATATACTGTGACCTTC
>JAOEHQ010029048.1:0-13481 GCA_025447715.1 Asclepias incarnata | reverse complement strand
CAATGAGAGAAATCAAGCAAGTATACATACTCTATATATATTGAAAACGCGTTTTTAGATAAGGTTACATGCAATAATGATTTTACATGTTGAATTTTTGACAACTTGGACCTTCAAGTTGCTTCATTAAATTCTTTTCTTCAATCTCCCAAATCCCAATATAACAATACGTATTCACTATCTTTTACTTTTTAGTATGTTGCCAGAGGAACTTTTTGTTTTGTTTGGTTTTGTATTGTTATTTTGTTATGTAATCGTGATTATAAAGAAATATTTATTTACAAACTATAATTAAGTTTAAAACTAAGGGACAAATTTCAGTTATATATTTTCTACTTAATTTCTTCCTTTTTTTTTCTTTTATCTTGTTTTTTTCATTTCTAACTTTCTGTTTTTTTTTTAAAATAAGAACTCATTCTAAAAATAAAAAAACAGAAAATTCAAATGGCTGAGGACGGATCCCGTCAGTTCAAGGAAGAGCCATCACGGCTAAGGGGTGGAGCCCGTGGTAGATTACCCTATCACCGATCACCCCTACGACCTATCACCCCACTAGCTACCTATTATTAATACTTTTACGGAACCCATACCATATCATCATCCGGGAAAAAATTTGTTTTTTGGTATGATTTTTTTTTAACAAAAATATAAAAAATTACAAAATGAGAAAAACAAGTTAAAAAAAGGGGGGGTTGGGGAATAGAAGAAGAGAAAAATATATGGTTGAAATTTGTGTTTGGTTTTCAACCTTTTTCTAGTTTTTATTTCATTTGATTACAACTCTACAACCCTATAAACATAATATAGTGCAAAAATTATTTACAAATATAGTGCAAAATTTTTGCCAAAACGCTATTCAAACTTGGTTGATTATTTAGTTCTCCGGGTTGTCATTTCCCAAGGAAAACATTTAATTTGAAAGCCATTGTTGGAATCTTGACAATACTCAAACAGATACATGTTGGGATCAATTCTGGAATATAAGTATGTGGATGGATTTATAAGTATACATGCAAGCTTACTAGATACTATTTCAGGTCACATGTTGCTATTCTTAGCATTTAACCAACATTTTGAAGGTGTTGTAATGTTTTTAACTATTGGGAGAGAGATTTTCACCAAGCACGATGGTTTTTATAAATGCACGAAATTAGAGCTACACTGAAACACC
The DNA here is from genome assembly GCA_025447715.1 of Asclepias incarnata. Classification (NCBI taxonomy): domain Eukaryota; kingdom Viridiplantae; phylum Streptophyta; class Magnoliopsida; order Gentianales; family Apocynaceae; genus Asclepias; species Asclepias incarnata. The sequence continues at coordinate 12,310 of JAOEHQ010029048.1, read as the reverse complement.
ATGAACTAATAAAACGACTCTGGGAACCCAAATGGTAAATTTATTACAAACCAGAAAACAGTTACTAAACATATACATACTACACTTGACCTTACTCCTAACTCGGCTATAATCTATCAATAGTGGAAAATCAGTTATAAAACAAAAAGACTGCTATATAAGTAGTAAACATAACTGCATAATGACCGTTTTAGCACCTTGATTTGGCGTGTATAGTCAGTATAGCCCGCCCTTTAGTGGACAAATGGGCACATCCCTGTCCATTTATTTGTTTATTTCCATAACTTAACAGAACTGTCGTGACTTGCAGAGGCAACCATTCCAGTAACAGGCGACTGTGCCAAAGCAGCTATTATGGTGTCATGAGCTTGAACTGTCATGCGTTTGTTCTCGGTCATGTTCCACAACTCCAATGACTGAGAAGATAAAGTAAAAGCAACCATGGAGAAAATTTATTAATTGGTTAATCACGGGTTGAAATGTCATAACAACCTTTTAAAACAAAACGAATGCCAAACAAAACCTTGGTGAAATTGGGTCAGATTCATTTATAACTGGTCAAGCAGGTAAACAAAATCATTCTCAATGGTTGTATTATAGGAAACGGCTCAAAAGTTACCTAAAGCTTTGAAATAATAAAAAATAGACTAAATGCTTACGAAATTGACATAAAAGAGTGTGTTGGGAGGTGTTCAAGGCAATTTAACATGTTTTGACCCGGACTAAGAGGTGGCCAATCAGCTTGGTAGGTTAGGCAAAAGGTCAAAACTGGCGATTTTGTATGGGTCATGTTGACACAAAGCACTTTTTGTCCAAAGTTATAATTCTCTTATAAATAACTAGTGCATTAAATATGGTTAGAAAAGAAATATGATTTTTAAAATTATATAGGAAGATTTATGCATCAAAAAGCTTTGCGTGACTTTCAACATGTTTGACCATGTGACCCATTTCCTTTTTAGCATTTTCTACCCTAGAGATAAACACAATCAGAATGGGCCAATTCATAAGTAATTGGGTTCAGATTCTTACATCTAGTAACACCGAAGTTAACCCGTTACCCAACCCACCCATTTTGCCACCTCTATTCTACATTATTCGACACAAAATAACCTCTAATCCATTTTATTGAAACAAAATATATTTGTCTCTACTGTATCCTCAATGTGACAACCACCCGTTACAACTTTGATAGCAACAGTGTCAATATTTATTAAACGAGGTTGATGAAAGGATTAGTTAATTTGTCAACTCGAAAGCTTGAAATTTACAAAATTAAAGTCTACTTACACGAGTGCCGCCAATAACCAAAAGTGTTGAATAGCTTGGATGGAAAACACAAGAGTGGAACTGGTTTCCATTGGAAGCGAGCTCATGAATGCATTCCCCGGAAGCTAATGACCACACTTTCACAGATTCCTCGCTAACAGAAGCCAGATAGTCACCATTTAAGTCCCAGCACACGTAGTTAACCACTCCTGAATGTGCCTGATATCCAAGTTACGTTTAGGAATTGTAAATGAACTCATTAGGTAATGACAAGTACGGCCATAAACACTTATTCAATGAAAGTTGCTGTGGTTTTTCATCTAGATACCTGGAAGGAATGTGTTTGCCTATCGTTTTCAACATCGAAAATGGAGACAACTTTGTCAGATGCTGCCGCCAGTAAATGTCCAGTTACTGGCTGGAATCGCACTTGTGCACTTCCTCCTTGCTACACTTTCAATAAGAACGGTGATTAAAATTATTTCGATAATAATCTAACTTTCTAAATAAAATGACATGGGAGGCTTATGCATTAAGTACACTTTGGGTGACTTTTGACCGGTTTGACCCATCTCCTTTAAGCTAATCTTTTATTTAACCCAATTTAACTGTTAGAGATTAAGCATGACCTGAATCGATACCTCCTGTACAAACACAAAAGGGAAACTGTATGGAATCGCACACCAACCTTAGAGATGCGAGTGCACTGGAAAGGGCTGAGATTCCAATACCGGATTTCATTGTTACTATCACAGAAACAGAAAAGGTCGTTCTTCTTGGGATGAAAATCTAGTGACATAACATGTGCCGTATGCCCAGTATGTGCATGCAAACAATAGCTTGGCTGCAACGTCATATAACAATGTATTGCAGTTTAGAACCCAATATATCAGACCGTAAAGCCACCATGTCCAATGTACATTACACAGAACTTGCAAGAAAAGAAAGATTACATTAGCTGCATCCCATATCCGCACAGACTTATCAAAGGATGCAGTTGCTAGCTGAGTTGAATTTGGCCGAAACCGAATATCAGTAATTACATATTGATGTTCTTCAGGGGTGCTCTCAGTTTGTAAGGTATCCATGTTCCACAAAACAGCCTGAACAAATCAATAAATTATAGCACTGACTTGACGCTTGATAAATATGACAGATTACACAGAAACCATGAGTAAGATATTAAAGACTAAACAAGACATTATGGGTGATAGATCGACAAAAACTAGAAAACACAGCATACTAATATTTGGAAATTCACAGCAGCAAAAAACAGTTATGCGCCGTCTAATCATTCATACCATATAGCATTATAGAGCTCACACAAATATCTCCTGCATAATGTTTTAGAAAAGATTTATGCAACCCAATTGACCTGTTTTCCTTTAAGTCAAGTTTTTAAACTCACCCGTTTGACCCATTAGCATTCAAAGAGAGCTAAAATCAACACATTTCACATAGAAATGCTGAAATTGCCACTCCTAGCTCTTACCTTTTTGTCATGGCCCGCACTAGCTAGCAACTTCCCATCGGAAGAAAAATGGCAGCATGTGACCTTATTTCTTGTCCGTATACATCCAACCTCACCGAAAGAAAAACCTGTGGGGTAGTATTTAGTTAAGACTAGCTCAGAAACGGTCCTTTTACTGAACCACAGAGTTTTATTATTAAGTACCCTTAGAAGACCCAGTCTTGTGCTCTGTAATTGTCTGCTTTAATGTGCTATAATCTCCTGCATCATGTTGTAGAAAAGATTCGACATTATCATCCAGGGGACCGACATCTCCGAAGTGCTCAATGTCATCCTGCACTACGAAGAAAAGGTTGAGGATCATGGAGGATTTCATGTGAAAGGTTTATAACCAGAATCTGAACCCAGATCTATATATTTAAGGTCAGAATATGAGCGGGTTGGGTAATGGGTCAAAAAGATTAAGGGTAAAATAGGTTAACTTTTTATACTGGTCTAAATTATTTGATTTCGTATTTAATATACACTAATTATTAATTACCGTCATACCGTGCCAGATATATTTTACAGAACTTATATTATCTCAACGGTATTATGAACAAAATGGTTCAGTATGTCACTATGTCTAATGCTTTAGAAACACGTTTTAGACGACTTTCGAGTTCAACCCTTCGGTCTTTTTTTAGCTACCTTTTGTGATTTTGTCCCTTTGACCCATTAGAGATAAAACAATACCCCAATGCAACCCATTCGTAACTAGATGGGTCAAAAGTACAACCTCCGGTACTTATAAATACACAATGTACAAACAGGTACACTAACGGAAGCCAGGTATCCCACAAGTGAATTAAGGAATCAAGTTGAGCACAGTAGACAAATGAATATTCTATCAATAGTTATCGGTGGCAAAATAAGCGGCTCGGTTCGGGTTGGATATTGGGTCAAAATGGGTATGGGTCAAAACAGGCAGTTTTGAAAACTGCATCAAATGTGTTCGGGTCAAAACGGGTCCGGGTCAGATTGGGTTTGGGACAAAGTAGGCCACGTAACAAAATGGATTAAAATTGACAAACAAAAACGGGTAGCCTCATGCATACAGCCATGAAACAAGGTCACCCGTTGTTAAATGCAATTTTATTTTACTTCCAAATCATACGTAAGCTAACTATTGTATTACAACATCTTTATTCTTAACTTTAAATACGCCTTCTTGTAAAATACGAACTACGATTCATAATCTAATCAGTTGGTTTCAAAATTCAAAAAGAAGTTTAGTTTGTAAATAAACAAAATCATAACTTAATATTTTGTATTTTGTAGAAAATCTGTAGTTTATGTTTTATATAATAGTAAGTAATATTAATTATTAATTTGGTTATGTTTTTTTTTTTTTGGAATTTGATATATACTTGACGCTTTGTAAATTAATTAAAAAAAAAAATCATACGCTCATAAAACGGTGAAAAGGTTTCTCTTTTTTAATAAGAAAAAAGTGACTTTTAATTGTAATTTTAATTAACAAAACAAAATATAAATTAGGAAGGCATGGATGAAGATTAATATACTTTGTTTACTTTTTGGTCATTAGCGATTTGTTAATGGCTTCTTATATTTAATATACTTACTGTTGCCGTTCAAAAAAAAAATATACTTTGTTTATATGAATTGATATTAAGAAAATGAATATTAAAATTTAAAAATATTTATAATTAAAATGAAAATAGATGTAAAGCATTTTTATGGAATTACAAAATGTCAAAAACAAATAATTAGTTTCCCTTTGACACATGTGGGGAGCATGCAATGTGGTTTTGCTTCAAACTATAATTTTTTGTGGTTAGGAAAAAAAAAAGAAGGGCCACCAAAGTCGTTGTATCTCCGTCTACTGCCCATTATAACCCGTTCAAGACAGAAATCCAAAAGGACCCGTGTAACAATTACGCAACCCAGTACGATCCAAAAAATCAGGAAGAAGACCCAAAATGGTCCAATATTTGGCACTTGGGTCAATATTGACAGCTCTAGTTATCGCAAGCATCTAGGTTTAAAGCTATATGTGGAAAAAGAAACAAGCCTACCAGCTGATTAGTTGACGAAGCAATCCCACCCGTTCCATCTGTACCATACATCATCATGCTTTTCTGAACATTGTTCACGTGCTGCAGACTACTAGCCGTGGTTACCCCATCACCAGGTGTATGAGTTGATGCTGGAGAACTTGGTGAGGGTCCCGCTGTGTTCCCTGTACCTGTACTGTTAGCTGGTCCAGATGAAGAATGTTGTTTTCTTTTTCTATTGTTCTGCTCAGAAATTTGAAGACAACGGAGTAATTAAACGAACCACAATGTTGTAAGAGATTACAATAAATAAATCTAACTAGCCATATTGTTTACGTGGTTCACTATCATAATATAATTTCTCTTTCCAGGAGATATATATTTATTTAATTCTTAAAGGATAAACTATAAGCACAACCTGTTGCTGTTGCAGCTGGAGTTGCTGTTGCTGCAACTGGTCCTGTTGCGAAGACGATTGTTGCATTTGCGGCATCTTCATCTGTTTAACATTTTTGGTCAAAATTTAAGCCTTAATGCTTTGAAGTGGCAAAACAAAATAGATGAACTCTGTAATCATGGAAGATCATGTCTAAACCAGAGATGGAAAAGTAGGCGGTTTGGGTAACAGATAAAGTTTTATATGTGTTGGGTTGACCTGCAATCTTGTTGCCCATTTCTTTATATACAAATATTTTGTGTTAAAATATAATTTTAAGCGCCTTGTTCATAAGTATACAGGTTGGGTTGACCGAATAATATTTTCCAATATCTTAAATATAGATATGGTTTCAAAAGATGCACTCTAACAATTATCTAATTCTGCGAATACAGCGATTAGTAGTTTGCATGCGTTCAAATTCACTTTGTGCAACCCTTTGACCCGTTAGGTATAAACATGATCCAAATTGACCTGTTCACAAATAAATATGTCGAAACTATCGCCTCTAACCAACACTACAGATTCATGGTATGTAAAAGCATATGGAAACTAGTAGAGACTCATAAGTATTGTCATGGTGAAAACAATAGAGCATTTATTACTGCAAACAACTTAGTGACTGAGAAAGAATAAACATTGATGAAGGCAAGCACCATACTGTTTGAACAAGTAATATATAAAGCCTAGGCTTACAGCAGACAGAGTGTTAACGGACGACTCTGCAAGGTGTTTTACATGTTTGGGAAAACTGGAACTCTATCCATAGATGTTACGACAGACGAGACCATAGAAACCCAATCACCATCCAATTATGACTTTCTTATCGTATGAAAGATTTGAACATAATACTCAGTAACAAATCTTATATGCTTTTTTCCTCTCTTGTTTTTTCAGTGACAGACAGTCAGACACTTAAAGCAAGTGCTGTCATTTTCCCATACATAGAAACATAAAATCACATCATATAAAACCTAGTATGTCAACTTGTCAAGAACCCATAGGTCCTAAGAAGAGAACTAAACCTTGGGTGAATTCATTTGTCCAGGGGAGCCAACAGAAACAGATCCCTCGTTTCTTGTGGCTTGGCCATCCTTCATAGCTAAATTACTTCTAGGTAATCCGGCAAATCCATAATTGGGTGATGCTCCCAGGTTGGCTTGTGCCTGGGCATGTGCCAATACCTGCTGTTGTTGTGATGCCAAATAGAACTGATTTGGGTTCTGCATATTAGGTTTATGTACTTGCAAACCTAAGCCCGGGCGTAGTTGTTCAATTCCCTGCATTTTATGCAAGCACCCAAGGTCAGTTAGGTTAACAAAATATCACTAGAAATTTTGAGAAAATGACTAAAAAAACTTACGGTCAGAGGCCAGCCCTTCAAGGGAAGACCAGTAACACCTTGATTCAATCCTGAAAAGATACCATCGCAACAGCAGGAATATAAAATCAAGAGCGAATAACATTTCATTACGATAAGCTTTCAATACATTGACACTTCCCTGACTTTAGAAATTCAAATGTATGTTAACAAACTACATACTATTTAGCTAATCCCCAAAGACCTCAGGTTTGGTAACCGACCAAATAGAGGTGCTAAAGTGAAAGTGGTTCATGTAAAGTCCTTAAGCACTGAAAAAAGGGGATTGGACAAGACAAAGTGATGAAGAGCCGTGGTAAGTTGAAATGAAACCAGGAAAACTATTTTCAAAAGACAGTCTCATAAATTCATTAAATTGTAAGTTGTCATGATTTTATTGTGGAACGATTACCTGTATTACCCAATCCAGACTTCGACTGCAAAATAGCCTGTCCATAAATTGATGAAGGATCTGTGGGCAAGGATTTCTGTGTGTTACCCATATTAACTTCTTGTTTAATTTCCTAAGATTCATAAATATCTCATGAGCCCAAACATGAAAAAAGGCAAGAAATAAACACATAAATGTTTATGCAAAATTCTAGATATAACTTTTTTAAGAACATACCGAGTTTAGCTGAGACCTTCCCTGAATTTGCTGCAAACTGGTCGACATATTTGGAGAATTCCCTTGTACCAGTTGTCTATATGAGCAACAAAGACCAAAGAACATGATCATCTGGCCAAAATATGAGAGGGGAAGAAAATAAAAGGGGCAACTGCCAACTGGTAGTAGAGAACTAATTGTACCCTTGATGATCCGTGGCTGACTTGAGAAGGGCCATCCTACTAGCATCAAGAAGAGCAGGAGAAGTTTCGGAATCCATAGAATGAGAAGGCTTCATGGGTTCGTCATACATTTTCATACCCAGTGTACTGGGTGATGGTTTTCCCATCATTCCATCAGTGTTCATTGCATTAACAGGACCACCGAGAGGAGGATGATTAGGATCCCTTCTTTGCAATTGAGCATTTCTTTGTTGTATAAGATGCATCTGCTGCATTTGAAGCTGTTGTTGGTGTTCCTTTGCTTTCATTTGCTGTGTCTGGGATTGTTACAAAATGAAATGAGAAACAGAAAATGACGGGAAAAAATAATAAAAAACATAAAGATCATTAACCATTTAAATAAAGTAGTACATAATGTGAAGCATGATAGAATATAAGGAAAACCTCAATGTAAGCTACAGCAGCCTCAGAATGTTTCTCATTAGTCCTTGCAATAAAAATGTCCCAGAAGACAGACCACCATTCAAAGAGAAATCCCCCCGGAGCATCAATAGCTGTCCAAGATTAACAAATAGCAAATCGCTTCTGAAAATTTGAATTTGAGAACTAGAATCTGAACTAACAACTGCACACGGTGCAAACCTACATATGAAGCCAAGAAATTGACCCCATTACAACATACCTACAGGATCTGTAGCAACCTTCCCTTCAGACATAAAAGCTTTTGCAGATGCATGCAACTTCCGTTTCAACAAATAGTCATGGATGTAAACATCCAGCCTAGCAAAGAAAAGGTGAGTTCATAAATAGAATTTAGATCATCAAATAACGACCACAAGTAAACAAAAATCATAGCCATACATTCCAAATTTAGTGCTATCTAGGTAATCAAATAAAGTTATTGCAATCTAAATTGGTGATAATCACCATGACATTTTATCTAAAGTTATCCAGAGTCAAAAATAACAGTTAGAAGTTGCGATTACGATAATACAAGTACTATCTCTTTCGGCTTTTGAGTGTCAAGCAGACAAAATATTTACTTTGACATAAACGTAAATACATTTATATAACTATATAGAAGTACATTGAAGAAGACATTGGAGCTGAGGAAAATAATATAAAACAATTATGCCAATTATAGTTCAAGAAATAACAGGCTTGAATTTCCAAAATCAGAACTGAACTTAAAATCCTATCCAGGAAAGATTATCAGAGATCACACTATACATTTTAAGAAATCAAGGACCATTATATATTAAAGAAGTAGTACAACCTACTACTATTCTACTTTACAGATGCAATAAAAATATTTAAGACTGTGTACTGCACACATAATTATAATGCTATAAATTTATGTTTCTTTAATAGCCTGTTCAACCAAATCATTATTTAAAAATAATATAAAGAAATAAATTCACATATAAAACAGTAACAATTTAAAAAATTACTGTAGAATGTAATAATTAAAATAGTAATTCTGAAATTAAAGATATCTAAAAATACAAAAAAAATTGAAGAAATATGCTTACATTTTATCAGCTTCCCAACTACTTTGTGCCATGATTTAATTCACAATCTCCAATCACAATAATTCTCTGAAATCACTTCTACAATTATTATAAAAGTTTAAAAATCAATTCCAGAATTATAAATTTAAAATTGAAATAATAATAATAATTAATATATATATATATATAAGAATCATACCAAAAAGGCAGAATCATACCAGAAGTCCATTAGACTTGAATCCAGCATTGTTGATCAAACTCACAAACCTTTAAATTCATAATTAACAAACCATATATCAGCTAAATTCTACAAAATAAATTTTTTATTTAAAAAAAAAAAAAGTTCTACACTAGAACTAAAATAATGAATAAAATAAAATTAAAAAATCTCTAACCTTAGTTAAAATCCGAACAAAATTGAAGTAAAATTTAACTTCAATCGGAATAGTGTATTAAATATAAAAGGATTCACACCTGAATTTTCATGATCAACAGTCAATATTAGTTCAATTCCACTAACAACAGATTCCTAATAGTAAAATAAAAACAAAAACAATATATATATACACAATATATAAGGATATTATATATTGTATTATATTATATTTAATTGTAATAATTAATTATATATAAGGATTCAAAACATAGATTCATGATTAACAGTCAATATTAGTTCAATTCAATAGAAAACAGATTGCTAGTAGTAAAATATAAGGTATATAAATTATATATATGTATATAAGTGTGTGTGTGTGTGTGTGTGTGTGTAAATAAGTAAAAAGTAGAAATAGATGAAACCTGTATAGGCAACTGAATTGACTAGGGAAGAGAATTGAAAAGAACTTTTGAGTTCAATCAGAGTGTAATGAACTCAAATTCAGAATCCAAATAAACTAAACTGATCAAGATCCAGTTTCACCTGAAATTCAACAACAGAACTTCCACATGATATATTTATTTATTTATTTATAATAAATATATATATATATACTGATATACAATTATACATACAGTTATATAGTTATAATAATAATAAATATTTATTTATTTTTATTATTTATAACATATGTTAAAGAAGAAGAAAAAGAATATAAAAATGGGTATGAGTGAGAAACAGAAACCTTTAAGAAGAGGTTCGGAAAGGGGAAATGAGATTCGGATAAGTGTTAGAGGTTTGGGTGAGAGAGAAATTAGGTATGGAATGAGGTTCGGTATTGGAGGGGTAAATGAGGTGAGTGTGACGAAAGAAGTTGTTAAATAGAGAAAGAGAGAGAGAGAGAGTGAGTGTGAGCTCGATAGCTGTCAATCATTATTCATTTTTGTATTTTAAAAAGGCGGGGGTTATTAAATTGGTTTGCGCTGAATTTAAGTGGCATTGTTTTCCACCCTTTTGTGCTAAGCAAATGGTTTAATAATATTAACACTTTTTAATTAAATAGATTATTCTCGATTTCTCGTGGTCTTAAAGTTGTTAGAGGGGAAAGTTGGATAACTCGTGACTCGGACTCGACTTAGTAGGAGAGAAGTCAGGAGTTTTTGGAGACTCGACTCGGGGAGTACCCGGATTAGGATTTTATATATAAACATAATTATTTTTGAAATTATATGTAAGAGAACTTTAAAAATATATTAGAAACTTCAAACATAAACATAATTGTTTATAAACAATAACATAATACTTCAAAGCTTGAATGTTAAACATAATATTAGTTGATAGATTCAAACTTCATCATAATTTTGTCCGCATCAAGGTTAGAGAACTCGTGACTCGGACTCGACTCGGCGAGGTGGGGAGTCAGGAGTTTATTTCGGGTACTCGGCCGACTCGGGAGAGTTTTACAACCTTGATTAAAAGAGTGTATATAAAACATAAAAGTGGGAAAATGTATTTAATGAAGTTTGTGAAAGTATATGAGTTGCATAAATGATTAAATGTGAAGGAAAGAAAACAGTATGGGTTACATACTTACATGCGACATGCGTACACAATTTTGGGCCCTCATAATTTTGGGCCTTGGGTTTGGGCATTTCTTGCCCTGTCCAGGAACCTGATTGAATCATTAGATATAAATATATCTAAAATAGATGCACTCATGCACCAACCGAAAGTTAATAATTTAATACATCAAAATTTTATTAAACAATTCATTTATGAAGTTAATGTTTGAATAATGTTATACTTTTCAGTTTTTAATGCCAATTATTGATTTTTTTTTATGTATTCTTACCGTCTATTAAAATAAAATGTTCTTATGAGAATACAATTTTATAACTGTAAATTATAACTGTAAATTATATGAGTATTAAAACTACTATAATACACTAAAAAACAAGAAAGTTTGAATTTTTAACTTTTAACCAATTAGTCAAATAGTATACCCAACAAGGATAACTAAACCTCTCCTAATTTAATTTGAACGAATATAGAAGTGGTAAATCTTGTACTAATTTATTTATGTGGAAATGATCCGTAATGCAGATTTGTTAAGAAAAAAATTTCCAATTCGTCCCCTGAAGTTTATTAATGTACATATTAAATCCCCGGTATGTGAGAGGCACAGTACCTAAGCTTACGTAATGTTGCAGTACGGATGATATCCCCATAAAATAGTTAATGAAACATGAATATGGAAATTTGAACCTATGACCCAAAAAAATAGACCAAAGGTGATATATTGATATGGTCGCTGGCTATGATGGATGATATGGGCTGGTCCATTCAAAGAGCTTAATCACATGGGGGCTGGGCCATTCAAAAACATGTATCTTTTAAGATTGTTCTGTAAAGTTCAAAGTTTTAGGAGGGGACTTAAACGGGCATATAGGAGTGGAGGCAGACGGGTACTCGGGTGCTCACGGGGGTTTCGGGTTTGGTGAGAGGAATGAAGATGGACGCACGCTTTTGGAGTTTGCTACTTCACACGACTTGATTGTCGCGAACTCTTTTTTTCGGAAGAGGGATACTCAGCTGATTACTTTCCAGAGTGGACGTCATAGTACACAGATCGACTATTTCCTGCTGCGTAAAGGCGACTTCAGGGTGTGCAAAGACTGTAAGGTCCTTCCTAGAGAGGAGTGTTACTCCCAACATAGACTGCTGGTCATAGATTTACTTTTGAGTCGACGTGTAATCAGGATAGAAAAGGTCGAAAAGCCGAGAATCCTCTGGAAAAACCTAACGGGTGAAGCAGCGGAGACGTTTAGGTCGACGACAAACATGAGGCTCTCAAGGGAGATTCAAGACAGGTTACATATGGATGCTGATCGGTTGTGGACATTTTTGGCAAATGTCATGAGGGAGACGGCTAAGGAGGTCCTAGGGGAAGCCAGAGGGACCGGAAGGCAGCGTAAAGTGGGTAGGGAGTCTTGGTGGATCAGCGAAGAGGTCCAGACCAAGATCGCGACAAAACAGAGTTG
>JAOEHQ010029037.1:0-13483 GCA_025447715.1 Asclepias incarnata | reverse complement strand
AGTATCTGTTCTTATCAGTTTAATATCTGATATGTGAGCCATCGGCTCACTCGATATTAATCTTATTTTTTATGGGGAAAGACCCGTCTCAATAGCTTGCTATTGCGGTCTTTAAGTGTCGCCTTGGTGTTGCACTACAACCTTGGCCTGGCTCACCCCTCTAAATCTCATTTTAGTTTTTACATTCTGGCTCTGGTAGCTATTATGCAGCTCTACTATTGATAATTATATGAGTATTATTGCAATTGAACATTTATACATGAATTAATTAATATATTTGTATAGAAATATATGTGATTACATAACTTGTTTTTTTAGAGAATGACAACCTTTTCATTTGCAGATAGTGAATCACTGTAAACTATTTTCTATTGGATCAAACCGAAAACGAATTAACCGTTGGCTTTCTCATTCAATGTCTTCAACTTAATAAACGCCTAAAAAGTTTTTATTCAGTGTTTAAACAAACTTTTGGAATCCGTTCACTTCACTAGGCTAGATACTATTTGCTATTAAAAGATCTGAATAATTATCGCTGTTCTTCGGACGAAATATCTACTAAAACGTACAGTATCAGAGTGTGTAAGTACTTTCTTTTTTTGAAAGTCAAGCTACCAGATTACAGTGTACATCATGAGTACATAAGTTCCAATCATAAAAGGAGCTGAGGCCACGGAGAGTGACTGGAAATTCAAGAAAAAAGAAAGAAAGCAACTAATACTTGTAGTGCCAACTCTAGAAGCAACTCATTGGGATGTAAGGAGTTCAATTAGGACAAATATCCCTTGAGTTTTGAACCAGTAGTTCCAGCAAAGCGTTAAGTTTGAGCACCTGCTAGAAATCCATTAAATCGCCAATCTTTGTATCAGAATGTAAGTCCTGATTACCGCTTCCATGAATCCATGTAGCCCAAATAAGAACAATCTGGACACCATCAAGGATTTTGTAAATTGTTTTATTTGCTATAGTAGTAAGTCCTTGATTGACAGCAAATGAAAAGCATCAAAGGAGCCAAGTTGCCAGCAAAATCCTGAGTTTGCTTCATACGTGACTGTCCCCTGGACACCCGTGTAAGCAGTGTTAAAGTGATTCATCCGGTATACCACAAAAAATACCAAGTATCAATGCTATTGCAATTCCACATGAGACCAGATTTAAGCAGGTAGGGAGATGATCAAGCGATGCTCTTGGAAAGCCATGAGTTCCACCCACAATGCATCTGCAAAGAAGAATCAACAAGGATCGTATCTTGCACTATGCTTGATAATTTTAATTGTCGACCATCCAACTCCATGAATCCTTAAAACCTGCAGTAATAGTAAGAACAGATATGATATCAGGCATATTATGGAGGCTGTCTAAGGATCTCACGCAAGGACACCTACAATCCAAACCCCCAACCCAAACCCCATTCGTACATCTTCATCTCCCACAAAGCATACAATCTTTGTTGGACTCAAGAGGATAAAACCATCATTGACAGTTTGACACAAAAACCTTTACGTAAAAAAAAATTTAAACTTTCGTTTAGTAGCTTTTAAAGGGTTCTATTTCTGTTTTGAAAAATAAAATTTTGACATTAGTTGGTGACTTGGTGAGATTATCTTTCTGTTTAGGAAACATTGGATTGGATATTTGGATTTATGGCAGAAAAGTTGACTCCATGAAACAATCCCACATTGGCCAAGGGAAGGATACAAAGAGAAGAAACATGCTTATAAAATACCCAATCTAAAGATTTATCAAGCATACCTTTCTCGGCCTTTTGGCTAAGATCAAGTGTAGTATCTGTTCTTATCAGTTTAATATCTGATATGTGAGCCGTCGGTTCACTCGATATTAATCTTATTTTTTATGGGGAAAGACCTGTTTCAATAGCTTGCTATTGGTGTCTTTAAGAGTCGCCTTGGTGTTGTACTACAACCTTGGCCTGGCTCACCCCTCCAAATCTCATTTTAATTTTTATATATTGTCTCTGTTAGCTAATTATGCATCTAAACATTTATACATTAATTAATATTTGTATAAAAATATCGATCTGTGATTTAGAGAGTGACAATTTTTCATTCACTGATAGTGAATCATTGCAAAGTAATTTCTATTGGATCATTTTCATTATATCACACCGAAACAGAATTAACCGTTGTCTTTTTCATTCAGTGTTTTAACTTATTTATAACTATTAAAATTAATTGTATCACTTCTTTAAATTCACACTTACAAGTTACAACCAACATGAGTGTCATTCCTAATGACAAAATACTACTCCTCCGTCCCATTTTTATTGTCCGCATCACCAATATTGTTTGTCCCAAAATAATTGTCCACTTTTTACAAATATACATTAATTACTGAGTCATTTACCCGTTATACCCCTAATAGATTACCATTTTTGTAATTTATAAGTTAATTGTGCATTAAATTCAAGGGCAAAGCTGATATTTTATCATCTAAAGATTTCATTAGTTACATCTGTCATAAAACAAACTTTTTATGTTTATGAACGATCAAATCGGGACATTGGGGAATTAAACAATAAGTACTATACTTGTTCTTTGTGTTTAGGTGTTTAGCCTATTTCGTTTCCGTGGAACGTGACGTATCGGACTTGATCCTCATGGAAGTTAAAGAACTAAAGAAGAACTGAAATATCAGGAATATTTCTCAACCAGCATCTAAACAAACGGATAAGTGAACTTGATATACTTCTCGTCACACATAGGCCACCAGTTAAGGATTCAAGAACTTCAACTTACTGGTAAAACAATATACTTGATTTGTCCAACGAATGTAACTTATAATCTGCATATAGTTTGAGATTTTTTATTTTTTATTCTATATTTCTTGAAGAGCAAATATCTAAATGGCCCCATTAATATGACAAAAAGATTGTTCAGTTAGATAAAATACCTTCATCAAAACACTAAAACACTGCTGTATTTCTTAATTGGCATATATTTAACATTTGTTGAGATATTTCTAACAAGAAAAGATTATAATTCCATTGGACAAAATATTGGAATAAACAGATAGGTACATTACTCTTTTTAATTGTGTAATCTTACAGGTTACATGTTATATTTGAACTGTGTTATATCATTTCCACACCGACTAGTCTCACAACAAACGTGACAAGAAAATGTAAATCACGTAACATTATGAGTAAAGAGATGACCATGATTTGAATATCTAACATCCACTTTTATGTTGCATGTCTCCGGCCACCACTAGACTACTATTGCGGGGACACATTGATGTAATAGTTCTAACAAACATTTTTCTTCATTAAAATTTGACAGTTCATGTAAATAATAAGAAAACTCGATTAAATAAAGTTTAACAAATTGATATAATTCCATTTATATGATTCTTAGTATTTTTTATAGTAATATAACTAGAAGATTACCCGCGTGATGCAGCGGGACGATGGTGGCGGCGGCGAAACGTGAGATGTGAGTGACGACTGGTTAAGTTCTTTTGTGAGAAAGATAGAAGGACTAAATGTTTTATAATGTATTATAAAAATAATATATAGTTAATTAATATATAAATAATATAGATATTAAATAATAAGAAATTAAATAATAGACAATAAATGATATGTTAAATAAAGAAATATTTAAAAAATTTAAAATTTAAGACACCAACAATTTGGTTTATAAGATAGTATAGATAGATATTAAAAACTTGACGGTACAAAAAAGACAAGACATTAAGAGGTGTTATGTTTTTGAACCAACAAGGTAGCCAGATAATGAAATGCATATCCACATTTTGCCCCCACATGCTACACAACCAACGAAATAACTGGAATGCAGGGCTGAGGCTCGTACTACATATGGATTGAATTGGATGTATTCATATAATGCTTTAAAATATATTTACTATTTGTTTAGCTATATATATTAGCC
Organism: Asclepias incarnata; assembly: GCA_025447715.1. Lineage (NCBI taxonomy): Eukaryota > Viridiplantae > Streptophyta > Magnoliopsida > Gentianales > Apocynaceae > Asclepias > Asclepias incarnata. Next base: position 9,572 of record JAOEHQ010029037.1, on the reverse strand, counting down.
TTTGATATATAAATTGAAATTATTATCAATCAAATATTATTAATGTGAATATATTTATGAATTAAACCTAATGCAGTTAATATGTTGTAGTTGCTACTAAAGGCAAAAATATATATATGCATTGTTGGTATCAAAATGAAACAAATATTAATGTTCCATTTAATATCGAATAACTTTTTATGAAAGTTGGTGTATTCATTTCATCATTGTGGATCAATATTTATTCTTCAAATAGTTTTGTAGTTGAATGTTAACTTAAATATTTGTTGTAACTTTATTTCTTGGATTCTGTTAAACAACCATATATATATATATATATGATATGATGATCATTGATTTAGTACTACAAAATTCACCAAAGAGAGTTATGACCACTTTCAATTCTTGGTTCCACAATGTGAATGGTGTGAGCAAATTCTTGACTCAAAACTTGGTTTTGGTTTTTTTTTTTTTTTTTTCCGAACAGCAAAATTTCATTAAAATGGCTAGCCAGAAGCTAACGGTGGTACAAAGTAATAAGACGGTATCAAAAGGAAAAATTGACATCCTAATGTTGATCAGAATAATAGCATTCGGCGATTTATTTAGTATATCTTGTCAAGAATGGTGTGAAAGTTTTGTTAAAAGAGCATACAATAATGTGTCAAAGTGTCAAGTGTGTACCTATTAGAGGAAGTGTGACATAGCTAGAGACATGAACGAGATTTGTAATTTCTTATCGTGTTGAAATTAACCATCGTTAACTGTTTTTTGAAGAAAGTTTAGTTCAAAATGTCGGATTAGAACTCATGAAACTCTGATTAACTTCACATCGAGATGACGATACACATATTCTTGTCGTTAGTCTTAGATGAACAATATCATATTAAAAAAAAATGTTATGAACACTAATTAAACGACACACGTAAAAGGTTACAAAACTTGTAAAAGGGGCTTTCTTATTAATAAACCACCCAATCATTTACATATGGGAAAATGTGTTTGGATTTTATAATGGCGTTGTTATATATGGTTCAAATAAAATAAGTATTAAGGTAATACAAATAAAACATTTTTTTTAACTGAAAATCGTTGTGCATCATGAAAATCTTCGTGCATCAGTGTATATACTTGTGTTCTATGAATCTTCGTGCATCAATTTTATGATGATCCAATGGTCAAGATCATATCCTATTTGTTTTATTTTAATAATTGTTTTACAACAACCAACCCCTATATATATATTTATTAATGTAATTTTTACATTGTAATATTTTGCTATCTTCTCCAGTCTTTTTAATGAAATTTGCCGTTCGATTTATTTACGTAAATGATATGTATGCATTAATGAGTTGTATCGAACTTATAAAGGTGTTAATTATACCTTATGTGTATGAAGTTTTCCGTATATTTCGTAGGAAAAAGAAAAAGAAAATGTAGGAAATATTGGAAGGTTAAAAGGATGGAAATGAAGGGAAGAATTAAGCAATTACTTGAAATAGAGTAAACAGGTTTTATGAATAAGGAATTGGGATGTCTCGGGTGCAACTTTAATCTCTTACGTGCCGGCAACCACTTCATTGATACCTAGTACACACACATGTTCTAACCATCCCCATCCCCATCTCCATACTCATATTAACTTACAAGAAATAAGCATACATATCAAACATTTTTTTTTATTTTTTTTTTATTGATTTATAAAAATATCATTTGAAATTTTCTACCAAAAATACAAACCTATGTTCTTTTCTTCTAATTATATATAGAGAGCCATCACTACATCTTTGTAAATATAAATGCTAATGGTCTAAACACCAATTGAATATATATAACTAGGTTTCTTTTAGTCTATTTGTACAAGTACAATTGTACAACTAATAATATAAGAGAAATGATATTTCATTTCACATTTTTTACATACAAATCATCTTATAAGTAAGATGAGAGGTGATGAGGTAAAATGGTCATGGACGTATGTCAATCATCTCTATATACAACAACAATAATACTGGATACCGTCGAAGACGAGATATGGGGATCATCTCCATATATAGGAGAATAATAACTTAAGTATAAAATGTAGGTGGATATTGCAATGTTTATAACACAATGTATAATTATGTACGTAGCACACCGCATAGAACTCATGCCTGGTGAAGCATCATTCTCATACATGAATCACAAGATATAGTTTCTCCACTTGTCTTTGGCAAGTTTCGAACCTATAATCTACGGTCTTTATCTGTGGGCCATGTGGTCACATGATAACGGTATCAATTGATCTTGGTTTAATTTGTTATTAATAAGTTGTTTATATGTAGAATGTTGAATTAAATATCAATTTTTCTGATTGTTTATTGTATTGAGTTTGTAAATGAAATAGCTTATGATTCTCAAGTCTTGATACCAAAATAAAATGTTGGTGGGAAATTAATATGAAAATAATATACTCGTAATGAACCACTAAAAAAAGATCAGAAATTGGCTTACAATTAAACAAGAACAGAATTTTATAATAAATATGTCGGATTCCATTCGAATTAAACAATAACAACTTATTATTTAACGAAACATACGCACAACTATAATTATTATCTGTGTCTCTACTGTCCCAACCACTACTTGTACTCTGCGCATGGTTGTTGGTAAATTTATCATCATTATGTAAATTCTCATTAGAATCTCTATATTCTTGATTTGTCCTTTCATTGCCGCTAAATGTAGCATCCTCATCATTATTCTCGACTGAATCCGAATATTCCGGCCACGTCTCTGCCGTTTCCAACTCGGCAATCATCAAGTCATATTCCGACGGCTCAGAGTTGGTTAGTGTTACATTCCTCACCAACTCCCAGCCGTCGGATTCCCAATTGGGAGATGAGTTGGAACCTAACGTTCCAATCCTCTGTCTTGTATTTGAGGAATTCGAATTCTCAATTTCTGACGCTTCTGTTTCTTCATCAGAAGAAGTGTCGGATAAATTCATGCTTGACCAATCGAACACACATCTTGGTGAGCATTTTGATTCAAATGATAAAGAAGAAGAGCATGTTAACAAGAACGGATGTTGAAGTAGCTGATCGCAACTCCATCTTTCAGACCGGTTTCTTCTTAAGCATTTAGATACGAAATCTTCTAACTCACGTGACATTTGAGCTGGCAAATTGGGTAACTCGTTAGAGTACCCAATTTGACACAGCGTGTCAACTCCCCTGTCTTTCCAGGCTGGCTTGCCTGTGATCATTTCAATCACCGTGCAACCCAAGGACCAGACGTCAGATTCTGGTCCTTGATATTCCCCACGAACCACCTCTGGCGCCATCCAGAGGGGACTCCCACGAGTCCCTGAAACTAAACCACCCATTTCCACCGCAGACCCAAAATCCGTCAGCTTGGCGGATCCGGGTACTGCCCCAACCAACACATTCTTCCCTTTAACATCACAATGTACAATATTTCTCGAATGAATGTAGCTCAAAGCCGAAACTATACACCGTGTGTACCCGCGAACCATGACATCATCCACCTCGTGTCTACCCAAATCAGCAACCGTACCACCTGGCATATACTCCATATGTAAATTCCGATACACCAAATGCGGATTCTCTAAACTCGTGTCGTCGCCACGATACTTAACAACAAATGGCGACGACAACGATTTAAGAATACAAATTTCGTTCTCTAAAGCTTGAGAGAACCGGTCGTCAAAGGTAGTGGTTTGGTTCACTGACTTGACAGCAAATATTTCATTGTTTGTTTTATCTACCGCTAGGTTTACGGTCCCAAATGAGCCTTTGCCGATGCAAACCCCGCGAACCCAATTCGGTTTGTTGGTCATTTTTGAGTGAAAATATGAACAAATGGAGATAGAAGCTTTGGTGGAAAATGAAGGTGGATATGAAGTATTTATAGAAGAAACAAAAGTTGGCGTGAGATGTAGGGAGAATGATAGTAATAGTAGTACGCATATAATTATGTTTTTGATACGGTGTTTTATCCTTATCTCCATCGTTGATAGTTAGAGATAATAAATAAGTGTTTGAAATTTGGACTCTTTATTTTAAATTATTCTTTTGAAATGTATTTTGAATCCCTTCAAACCCACCATATAAAAATGAATGCCACTCAGAATAAACTACATTGTCTTAACCGGTTTGCGTTATCATAAAGTGACTCTTTAAGGAAAAATCTCATATGCATGTCACCCCTTAAGATCGAACCCATAACCTATATGTAAAACCCCAAATACATTTATCAGTTGATCCAACTTACCCTTTATATTAATTGAATTGAAAAAATAATACTAGTTATCATATCATGTTTGGATCATATTCAAATAAGTGTGTGTCATAGCAGACTGTAAATGATGATTTTTGTGGATATTAGACTAAGAGGTATGGAGCAACTTGGGTGAGGGGCGTCTTGTGCCATGGGGCGCCTAGTCAGCACCCAAGTTGCCATCAAAAAATGGGGGAGTGAGGCAACTTGAAGAGTGAGGGGACTTGTGACATGTGGCAAGGTTTTGTTTTTTGTTTTTTTTTTTCCTTTCAAACTTTAATTATATATATATATATAAATATATATATATATATATATATATATATAAACTTATATAATAAGTTAACAAATTATATAAACTAAATAAAAACAATCCATTACATAAATAAAAAAAAAACATACAAACTACATTAAAAAAAAAACATATTTTAACTTAAACATAAAAAGTCCTAAAATAATTTGTTGAATGAAAAGGACTAAAATAAAGGTTTCAAAACAAATATAATTAATTTGTTAACATATTAATACTTCAGGGGTAAAAATAAAAAATTATAAAACAATCATTTAACATTTTAACTTCATCTTCCTCCTTGATCAGCCATTCAGCCCTACAACAATTTTTTTATTTTTTTTTATAAAACAATCCGATTTAGTAAAAATAAAATAAAATAAAAAACCTCGAAAACAAAAGCCAAAACGCGCCCGTCCTGGCCAAACCGCCCAACCCCACGCCGCCTAGGGTGGGCGGTGTTCACGGTGGTAAGCCGTCCAACTTGAGCCGACGTCGAGGCCAAACCGCCCCATTCGCTTCAGTCTAAGGATGAACGGAGTAAGGCTTCAAATTTGGGGGGCGTCTTGCGACACGTGGCATGTGCGTAAGATGAGAAGAAGCCCCCAAAAATGATGGAGTGAGGCTTCCTAGAAGCCCCCACTCACATACATACTATACATGCATATATATATATATACACACACACAAACCAAACACAACCAGCGGCAAGTATTTGCCGGGGAAAAATTTTTTTGGAGCAAAATGCCCTTTGGGGCGCTGTAGCGGGGCGACAAAGGAAGGCAGGGGGTGGCAAATTTGTTTTTGACGCCTTACTCCGTTCAGTCTTAGTGTGTTGCACAAAAGACTATGTTGGATTGTTGGCTATGAGACTACATGTTACCGAAATACCAGTACCAATAGCAATTCGGTACCTCTAACAGAACCATTACCATATATATATGATACCAGGATCGATCGGTTATTAGCTAGTTTTGGGATCAGTTTTTCTCAAAACGGTTCCGATTTGATACCGGTACAGTATCGATCTTATCAATTTATGAAATTGACCTAAATAACGGGTTTTTTTAACTTTTAATTTTTGAAAATATTTTCCAATTTTTAATCATTACGCAAGTATTTAAGAATGTTTTTATTAACTAATTTAAATATACCTTTCAAAAAAAAAAAAATTAATTTAAATACCTCCACCTAATATACATATAACACCCTTAATGAAATTCTTTACAACATATATCCATCAACCCTTAAAATAACTACACTACCCTCTTAATAACCACACTGCTACCGCCACCCCACCACCTGTTGTCGCCGCCGTCGACGCCACCACTACCCGCCGTTGATGCCACCACACTACCGCATCGCGCGGACATCCATCTAGTTTAATATAAAGAAGAGATTAGAATGTTAAAAGTTATTATTTAGATATACACTACCTATTATATGTGAATTGTTAAAGTATTTAATTAAATAAAATTATCCTCTCGTTAAGGGTGTAATAGATGTTACACATATTAGCATCAATCTACTTTATTTTGAATTTGTTAAGAGAGAGACAGTATTGTAATTTTAAACAATTTGGCAAGTTTTATTTTGTTGGAATCAATCGTAAATGAAATAAAATACAATCTTGGACGTCTATAAGTAAATTTGTAAAGTTTTGTGTTTTGAAAAGAAAAAAAAAACTCAAATACCTGTTAACGTTAATCAATATCGCAAAGTATGTTCCGTTAATACTAAGTAAGTGTTGCATTCTTTTTGATGTATCGAAATGAAAATTTCACATTAACTTACACAAAAGGGTTTTGTATCATTGTACTAACTATATTGAAATTTCTAGATGAGTCATTTTACTACAAAAGTTTATATTAATTAAGATGATTTTATTCATGAAACTTTGCAATCATATTACTATAGTTATAAAACACTTACATTTAACTATTTTTAATAATGATTCAAAACACTTGAGGTCATTATACTTTACGAAAAATATTCAATTTAACCTTGAGTTTAATGTTCAATTTAACATTGAGTTTAATACTTAACATTGAAATACAATAGCACAAATATGTTAATATACATTTTTGTAGTAGAATGATCCATCTATAAATTCCTGTATAGTACGATGATCCATGATCGGGTGATTAAACCCTACACAAAAAATAGATATATAAACACTTACATGATTCCCATTAATAAATCAATTAGGTCTAAGTCTTTCACATTTGATCGCAACAACCCGTAAAATCTAAAAAATAGTATAACTACCACCTAAGATAGCCTATTTGCAATTCAAATCAAATCAAATCAATCAGATCGAATTCTTTTGCATTTGATTGCAAACAACTCGTCGAATCTAAAAAATAGTATAACTACCACCTAAGATAGCCTATTTCGTGCAGTCGGCCCGCGTAATGTATTATCGTTCCACGGTCATAGACTCGTAGCTCTATGTAACAATTTTTATTATGCAACAATATAAAATATGGGTTCCTCACGTTTCGTGAGATGAATCGAATTAAAGAGGAAAAAAACGTCAGATACGATGGTGTTATTTATATCCGAAGGTTGTGTGTAGCTTAGAAGATAACGTCAATTTAATAAAGACGTGGGTTTATTTTTTTACTAAAGTGACTGTTGCGACTAAAATGTATTGAAGATGGCTAAAAGTACATGTCATAAGATTAATTTGAAAAGGAACATAACAACAATATTAAAACATTTGTTCTCTGGCCTTTACATGTTGATACCAATGCGATAATGGGATCAAAGTGTTTCCTACAATCTACATATTTTGCCAAAGCTCAAATAGTAACAATAAATGTTTTTATTTTGAATTAATCTCACGAACTACATCAAATTTTCCATTAATTATGAATATAGAGTTTAGACATTATAGTTACGCATTATTGCCCTTCGATCGACTTCTATCTATTTATTTATATTTATATATCAAGTTTAAATATTGGGCCCTTGACATGAATACACTATTAAAGTGCCATATTATTTCATGCTTCTAAGGAAAGTTTTGCTTAATAGGCAACTCAAAATATATTGCTATATAGGCTATAGCTTAGCCCACTATATGATGCAATTATTATATATCATTATGTATGTAAAATCATCTCTTTATGGGTTACGTTTGGAAATATCTAATTGACTTTTCAAATAAATATGAAATTTTATGCGCAAGTAAGAAAACAGAGAATTCGGGAAATTATTTTCTCATTCAATTAAATTTGATTAGTACATATATATACAACTTAACCGACTAACAACCTGCTAACTAACTTTTTAACAGACTTACTAATATTTACATTAAACAACACCCTCAAGTTACAAAAGTTGTGCAACAAAAGTTTCTTCTAAATTCTATGTAACATCCCATATCTTTTATACCATGATACATATATAGAATGTACCTTGTCGTTCTTTTACTTGTTTCGAAGAAGCTTTGATGACACTATTATTAAGACTTATATTTGGGTTCTTTGGAAGTATATATAAAAATGAAATCGCTTTCACCTCCTTTTTGAAGCAACCCACTACTTTAGGTCATCAAGCGCTTCTTTCGTTTGGGGTTACTAAGAGGCATTTTTAATTGGAGAAGTCCAAGGTTCAATCCCTGACGTTGCTAAATTTAGTAATTGGAGAAGTCCAAAGTTCAATCCCTGACGTTGCTAAATTTAGAAATATTTGAAGTAGTTTAGAAATGATGCAATGTTTAGCCTGTTAATAAAAATAAAATAAAATTGGATTGGGTGGACTTATGCTTCCATATTGCTCTTACATATATCCCTTGTGCTCGAGTCTCTAGCAACTTGCTAGAGAACTTTTTAATCAACTTGTTAATATATATTAAGTTTGAATCTTAGATGTTATTAATATTTAATATTAATTAACATAAGTCAACCAATAGGTACAATACAGTAATGTCATTATTAAATATTATTTTTTCAGAATCATTTTGACTTAATTAGGATAGTGATTTTCGTGTATGATCTTATGAAATGGGAGGCTGTGGACTATATGGAGCTGACCATTGGATTAAAAGCACAAAGGCAAACGCCTTCTTCATCATCCCTCCATTTAATTTCTTTTTCAGGAATATTTTACATTTATTTTATTTTACTTAAAGTGGGAAAAGGATACATATATACCCTACCATTAACTCTATCACTTGCACTACCTTTTCATTTTATTTGTTGTTATTGTTATACTCGTTAAAATTAATACTAAGTAAGTTCCTGTTACATTTTATATTTCATAAATTTATCAAACAATATAATATAATGATTAGAACGTAACAGATAAGAACTTATTTGAACATATTACAGAGCAAAATAAACATATAAAAAAACATAAGTACAAAAACTTCAATCTTTTAATTTAAAATATTTGAATGAGAACTTTGTAAAGATGAAGGGCCTAAAAAACCAAATACGAGAACTTTATGAAGATGAAGGGCCTACAAAACCAAATATCCTGATACAAAGTTGGCCTTTTGGATCGATTAGTACACAAACCTCTACATATATAATTTTTTTGATCGATTTATTTTTTGAATCGGTTATATTCTAGTTTTTGGATCATTTATCTAAAATGATTTAACACTGATCTTTTGGATCGGCTACATTTTATTTTTTGGATCAATTATATCAAAAGTGATCCACCATGGGTCTTTTGGATCAGGTATGCTAAACAATCCGTTCCAAATGGTTTGGATCGGTTTCATTTTAATTTTTTTACAGCTCCAAAATATGTGTTTCTGTGGTAGTGTGGGGTAAAAATCAGGGTTCAATCTTTGGCATGAAATCTACCAATCTCTAATATATAATAAAAAAGAAATCTTAATTCATAATTGGAGAAGTTTAGACACTTAGATGAAGTTCAAGTTTTAATTAAAGCCATTAGATCAAAATGATGATTTCATATAAATTTTTTTATAACTTTTTTAGATTTAATTTTAATTTAATAAATTTAAATATGGTCATTAATTATGAAAAGTAATTCCTACATTTTA
>JAOEHQ010029026.1:0-13483 GCA_025447715.1 Asclepias incarnata | reverse complement strand
CCCTTGGAGGTGGCGGTGATCGGAGTTTGTGAATCTCGAAGTGAGAGAGAAAGAGGATGAAAAGCTTGGAGAAAAAAATAAAAGTGAAAGTATAAAAAAAAATGGATATTTAAAAAAAAAAAAAAGATTTTTTAGTGGTTCTCATAATTCTCATCCTTATTTTTGGTTCTCACTCGATCACTTCACTATATATATATATATGTTTTACAGCAACACAGAAATGGAGCCTTCAACAACTTACCACGTGTGTTTCTAGGTTCTTCTCTTCATTTTGATGTCCTAACTCTTGGTTTTACATTTCTTACCATTCCACATTTCTCTTCTCAGTCTTCTCTTTTCTTTATCATCGACGCCATACCACCTGGTATATATGTAACTTTCAGTTCCTTTTTCCATTGTTTGCTGTTGTACTCTTTATCTTTCTTTTTGTCTATAGTTTTTCTTTAGTTGTTGATGTGCTTCTCATCTTCTTTTTTTTTTCTTTATATTTTTAACTTACTGCATAAATATTTATGAAGATTTCACAACAATAAAAAAAAAATAAGCCACATGTGTATTTGATTTGAGTTATGAAGCAAATTGAAAAGAAACAAGAATTGGTCAAACATAAAATGAAAATCGCTCATATTAGTTAGTGAGATAATTGGCACAATAGAGGAAGACAAATGTTTTTGCTCTGTATATTAACATCTGGCAAAAACCGTTAAAGATCGATGTATACTAGCAAATATATCATGCAAAGAATGTTAAAAATACTAGCAAATATATCATATACGCAAAGAATGTTAAAGATCGATGTATACTAGCAAATATATCATGCTGGTTATAAAATACTATCGTATATAATTACACTTTAATTATAATATTGTATGTAACATAATATTAGGACTCTGTAAACAAATCACATCTTTTGTCGTAATGCAACTATATGTATTAGTTCTATTGCTCACTGTATACCTCCAAGTTCTAACATCTTCAATTGGCAAATCACATTTATATGCTTCAGATCAAAAACAAGATTGTTTGCTTCCGTAGTGACGAGCAGTCGAAAAGCACAAATGGAAGCTAAAAAAGTGACAAACAGCAACTAAATAAAAGTGCAGTTGCTAAAGGATTCAGCAATGGAAACTTCTGACCTGATGCACATACTAAGTGGTTCTTCTCAATCAGTCACACAGAATTTCACCTACAATTGCCAGCATGGGTCTCAAAAGAATAGCAGTGGTGTTCTTAATAGAATGTCACTTTTGGTGCCTTTCTACAAAGAGCTCATTACAAGTAAATAACTTAGTGTGCGACATTAGATCTTTTACATTTTTGCAACTCCGCCCGTGTCAAAGCCTATTACACCGCCGCAACGCGCGGGTAACAATTCTAGTATCTATGTAAAAAGAAACTTTTGTAATTTACATGTATCTATATAGTTTTATAATTTTAACCACTATCAATGTGGTCCAGTAGTTATGAATCTTGATATTTTAACAAATGATGAACAGGTTGGCCATGTATATTACATGAATTTATCATTATCGTATAGCCTGATAAAAGAACCTTCTTCATTTATCATTAATAACTTTTCAATATTTAGGAAATAGTTTAACTCAAATGATTCTGGTTTTATTATCTATACTACTATATAAAGCAATCCCCCACACCCACCCATTTTGAAGTACAAGAAACGAAAATGTCTAAATTACTTCTGACTTATTACTACTCCACCCATCTCCTTAAGTGATGTCTCAAAAATACCCTTAATGAAATAATTTACAAAATATATCCATCAACTCCTAAAATAACTACACTACCCCCTTTTACATCAATTACATTTACATCAATAACCTACACTACTCGCTGCCGCTATCGCCAGTTGTCTCTGCCACCACCCGGTGTCACCGCCACCGCCAGTCACCGCCGTCGATACCGCCACGGTCAATCGTCGTCGCCACCACCCGTTTCTGCTGAAGGATGCTAAACAGTATAGAGAACACTTTAAGAGCGATTGGCATACGCATAACCTGAAAAGAAAAACAAGACAATTGCCTCCCATTTCTGCTGAAGAATGCATGGTTGATGTGAAATTGAGTGACTCGAAGGGAGACTTTAATGAATACAATTTTTGAGGTTTGGACTTTCTTCTTACATTTGCACGTTTTGTGAAACGGCTTAGTACTTCAGAATGTAAACAACTTTACACGATTTGTCATAGTGTGTATTGAACTTCAATCTTGTGCATTGTATGTAATGAACTTTCAAATCTCGGTTATTGTATGTATCCGAGTATACATGGCAACCATATAAGTTGCCACGTCCAATGCCACGTTGTCAGTTTGCAAGTTTTTGATTGATCCGGTACATACAATAACCATAATTTGAAAGTTCATTACATACAATGCACATGATTGAAGTTCGATACACACTATGACAAATCGTGTTAAGTTGTTTACATTTTGAAGTACTAAACCCTTTATGAAATGTACAGAGTTATGCATATAGCTGTGTTAGCAAAATCCAAGAATATATTATGACATTTTGTTGCTCCTTATCTGACATCTTACTTCTATGTTTAGCAAGAATATATGTTTCTATTCATAACGTTTAGAAGCCGCCTCTATCACATTGTTTGGGCCTTGATGTCGATACATAATGGTTTTGGTCGCTTTAAAATGCTCTGTTTCTCAAAGAGTCGAAGGTAATAAAATGATTTTAGCGTTTGTGGCAAGATGGTCGGATTGGGTCACAGGTCAAAACAAGAAATCGACAGTATCTTGATGAATGTCTCACATTTGAGACACCAGCTTCCTGCAATATTAAAAACAGATTAAGAGTCATGAGTAATTCCACAATTAGATTACTTAATCCAATAATTCGGGCAGTTTATTGATGTCTTGGTCAGAATCAATCCCATAATCTTGAACATGGTTATAATAAACACAATAGAGTTCGTTATCATTTTCGTCCATGAAATATTAATTATATGATACAATACGTTGATCGGAAGGCAATACTAAGCTTATGCTGCAGACTCGTACATAAGTTTTATTTAAACACGTATTAAACTGTCCCACTATTATTATGAAATAATTTAAGGATTATGGATTCTGGTAAGATTTCTCATTGGAATCATGATCATTAAAATTTAAAATCACAACTTTATAGCCTGTTCCAAAAGAATATTTAACCACAATGTCACAAGTTTAGACTTAATATTGTGGTTTCCTTCCTTGACAGATTACAAAGACATATCAAAAATAATCATTCAAATAAAACATTTAATTTAAACTACATCAAACTCTAAACATAAGAAATACAAGAAAAATAAACAAATTACAAAAGAATGTAAAAGTCAAAACATGTTAACTTTTCCATTCTTTTGTTTTACCTAAATTTATACATATTAGTTTTTGATGATTAAATTTTCCAACAAAAATTACATACTGATACACTGCATTTTTTAGTCTTTTACATCCAGGTATTCTACAACCACTTCATACATCAGCCAATCTTCCTAATCTGTCTCTTAAAATCTTCACTCCCATGTACCTGCATATAACAATTTGTTATAACTATAGATACAAACTATCTCTTGCAAGATTTTAAATTATCATAGTACCTTCCCAACATCATAACTGTTGCTTGTGGATTGGTTCCCGGAGATTCATGAAAAGTGGACCCATCGATGACTCGAAGCCTGTGAACTCCCTTGACCACATAATCCGCGTTCACCACCTGGCCCACCTGGCACCCGCCATGGTAGTGCCAGATGGAGATCACGGTGTCTTTACAAAATTGCTCGAGTGACTTTGTGTCATTTGTGTGTCGTGGTATCATATTAATGTTTGCAGTAACACTCATGTTGAGCAATTTATCGAATGTATCTTTGCTGCATTTGGTAAAATTAAGGAACGATTTGGACCTCACAAGTTTCTCCACTATTCGTATCCCTTTCACGCATTTCCGAAGGTCACTCTGGTGGCTAAAGTAGTTAAATGTGATAGTTGGATTGTCATCAACATTTGTGTTGTTCAAGGTTAAATGTCCCTTTGACTTTGGGTAAGCGAGTTTTTCCAAAATGAAACCTCCGTGAAATGCTTCGTGCGGGAGATCTTTCTTGTTTCTTCTAAAAGCTTCAATGTGTTCTTGTGTTCTTCTTTTCGGGGGAATAGTTGAAAGTTGGCCGATCTGTTGACTCAGCCAAGAAATAAAAATTATTATGCTTACTAAACTAGAGGTAATTTTGACATATTTAGTTATCAATGTGTCATTTTAACTTTATTTAAACGGAAATTTATTCCGGACGGGCCAAACTAGTTGAAAGTTGCTCAAAATTTCATGCATACAAAACCCCAAGACATTTTAATTCAAAGATTTAGATTCTAATTCTCAAAACACCAAGTGGTCTAGTCCCAAAGAGTTTTGTTTTCTCATAAGAGGTCTCAAGTTTGAAACGATCTGTTTTAATTAGAACCCATTACCCGATCCGCCCACTTATGACCTCCAAAAGAAACTCGTCTGTTTATCATGAAAATCCAAATAAGAACTGTTAAATGTAACAAAATTGTTTCAATTGTAATACCTCGGCTGAGGCAACTCCATGATGACAGTGAATGCTATCCGGAGACTGACTAAACCCACTACTTGCTTCAATGTACACTCCCCTTTTGGTGATTCCGACAGTTTCAATTAACGACTGCGTGACAGTCGTGTTGAATGGGACAAAAATAGTGTTCAATGGGTTATCAGACATGTGTTTCCCGACATGCTTGTTATCGTGCACCACTGAAATCTTTAACTTTACAAGATCAGTCTTTGGTCCTATTCCACTAAGCAACAGCAGTTGTGGGCTGCCGATCGCCCCACACGTTACTATGATCTCACTTCTTCGCCTCCTTGAGATAAAGGCCTCGTGCTGTTCACCGTTCTCATCTTTGAAAATTACACCGACCGCCCTTGGCCTTTTCCCTATATTTAACAAATTATTTTCAACTTGTAAGGATGAACATGGCACCTATTTAAGGTCCATTCTGAATTATATATGGAACTTGAATGGTTTTAAATGTTGATACATACCAGTTGTGTCAAACATGATCTTTTGAACTCTGGCCTGAATCAAAACATCAATGTTTTGCATATTTGCAGAGGCTAGTAGCTCTGCAGAGGTGTGTCGCCGTCCATACTTATCAAAAATCGTCCCACCAACCTTTGTACCATACAAATGGTCATAGGTGAACCCGTTGTTTGGTGCAATACCAATTTCAACAAGACCATCTCGGACTGCTCTTTGCCATGGCTCAAAAACAGGCTCGTGAACAATTTGCTTTTCTACCCATGGGTACGATTCATTCACCAATTTTGCATCCCATCCTGTCCTTTTAACATAACTGCATCAACATGAATTCAATTCAAACAAAATTAATATATATATATATATATATATATATAATCCCTAACAATCAATGGCAAAATGCATATAATTGCATCCAAATTGTCACCTTTGTCTATCAACTACCAATTTGCTATTGCGCGCGCGCACACACACATATTTATAAACAAGTAACCCGTAATTTTATGACGTGACAACCATATAAAAGGCTGCAACAATTATAAAAGGTAGGATACATACACGAGCGACAACTAAAAGTTTGATACATACAAGGGCGGATACTGGGAGTGTCCGGGGTTCAAGTTAACCATATGGTTTATTTTTACGTAGTGTAAAAGTTGGTAAAAATATCCGAATTTTATAATATGAATCAGGTCCAAACACTTATACACCTAGTAACATCTAGTCCTGAGTCCGCCACTAGTTCATACATTATAATAACACATTTGAAAGGGAGATAAACACAATAACAAAACGTCCAACAAATACTTGTGCACTTAGTACAACAACCAATTAACTTGTACTAATTGGTGGACTGAGTTATTTCTATTATTAATAAAAAAATTTACCGTGTCACAGTGCAAATCTATCATATGAAATAGGTGACCTCTTGAACTTAGTCAATTAAATATTGTATGCCATATCATCAAAGAATTTAAAAATAAAAGTAACACCAAACAAGAAAAAAACATAGTACAACATCATCTATGGTCCATTGAAACCCATAAATCACTATCAAAGAGGATCATAAATTATTTATAATCTCCTATACCCAAAATGGAAAGCAAAAAAGGAGAAATAACTTTGTAACATCAAAAACTTGATGGTTAGTAGCCCATTAGTACTATATTGTAGGCCCAAAACGACACAAATTGGCTAAAGGTCTTATTCTAGCAATTTTAAGCAACAACCTCAACCAGTGTAGGATCCATAGAATTAATTACATAGAAGCTCAAAGTTCGTTTACAACTTTACAAATATAGCAATGAATCAAAAAATCGTTACGTAACTTTTTACGGTATTACTACTTTTTAGGCTTTTGATATGCAAGGTACAACTTTTTTATCATAAAATTTAGAGGTGAGTTTTTGATATGGAAGGTACAATTTTTTATGCACCCTAAGGCTATAGTTAATATTTTCTTAAGAAATATTGTGCTTAAATAATTGGTAAAGTGTACAATCTCTTTCACATTGGTATCTCTTGAAAAAGCCCTAAAAGCTATATTTGTCGAAAACTATATCTATACTTTATAAAAGTAATTTACAAAAGTTTAAGAGAAACCTAGCCACCGCTTCTATATCAGACAATTTACGAAAAGAATATTAATTTACCAACGAGGGTAGGGTTCAAAACATTATCCGTAATGTATTTTAGCTTTATTTTTTCATATAAGTAGATTTTAGCGCACCCAGAATGATAAAAAGAGGTATGAAATTAAGTTGTAAGTACCTTGTGCTAGCTCGAGTGTAAAAGCCGGCATTGATAGAAGTACCACCACCCAAGACTCTAGCTCTAGCATTAAACACTCCATCGGTGGATACAAAAAATTGTGAAGCAGAAGTAGGAGATGTGTCCGCAAGGGTAAGATGGAAATTTGATAATAATGTTACATTTATGTTGTCAAAAGGGACACCGCCTCTTTCTAGTAATAACACGCTGTAATTTTGTGACAGTGTTGCTGCCAATGGACACCCTGCCGTGCCACCCCCCACTACTATATAATCATACTTTTTTTCTCCACCGTTGGATGGAGTTGACTTTGATGATGATGATGATGATGATGATGATGATGATGATGATGATGAAGAAGAAAATGAACTTGCCCTTCTGATAAATGGATACCTATCTTGCCACAACTTGTAATCACCTGCATATCATATACATGTCATTTCTACTGCCCCTGCTACTACATTTAAGGACCTCTTTTCCCAAAGCAGCCAACTATATATATATATATATATATAAATATATTTTGCATACTCTAAAATTTCTTTTTCTAAAAAAAAAAAATTACAATAACAACTTACTGTTTTACACATTTATAAACGGTGCACTTACTATTGGTACACATGTCATCTCCTTTCATAAATATGTATAAAAATATTTTAAAAATGAGTCAGCAAAATTGGTCAACCTTACTTAAATTTATACCTAAATGAAATAATTTAAAGATTTTTTTTAATAAAAGATTTCATGGCACAATACATAATTAATGTTTGCCGGAATCTTTAACCCAGTTATGAAATCAGATATAATTAAGCAAAAACCTAGAAATAAATTGGCTATTGAAACAAGATTCATAAATCTTTCTGTCAAAAGCTTGATTTTTTCTGATAAACCCTAGAAATTAAATGTGTTGCTAATTTCACAAAATAAACAACTTTGTGTCAAAGATTGAATCTTTTCAATCATGCATAAAATCCCATGAATGAGCTATGAGAGTTGCAACAAGACTAAATAAATCTTTTTTCAAAGCTACCACCTTTTTTATTTTTTGCCAAAAACTTGATTTTTTTCACAAAACCATAAATTAAACAAAGAAACAAACAAAAAACCCATCAATAAAATAACAAAATAACAAATACCCAGATCATAGTTTTCTGAAAAAAATCAAAAATGAAAAACACTTCAAGAACATGCATGCATATATACATATATAATATAGAGGGAAAGAAGTGTAACCTTGAGAAGCGGCAATAAAAGAAAAGAGAAGAAAAAGAAAGAGGTAGAAGAAATTGTTGTTTATGTTGAGTGCCATTGGAGAAAGAGCAAGAGGTAGGGGAAGATGGAGACAATGGCTTCAGAATGCAACATAAATACTGGTTGGTCTTGTTCTCTCTGTAACCTTGTTTATTTATCTTGCTATGTATGTATTAAATTATTACATCCACCTTTGCTTTGGTGTATAAATATAAATATAAATACTATGCACTATATATAATAATAATAATAATATATAATCATATTGTGTGTAAAATATATAATTGTGTATACTTGTTATAGAAGAGCAATTATGACATCATTAATTAATGTCAAAGAAATAAAACCATGTACAGTTATACATATGCTATTCCATTAATTTTTACAAAAAACTTAGTTTTCATACCCGGAGTTAAAATCAATAACATAAGCTAATCATGAAATATATTACGTATATGGTTATAATTAATTTTACTTTAATTCAGTTTTAGCATATCACATATCGTTTGTACATATGAACAAATTCATCTATATATATATCGAATTAGTTCAAGGGGATGTCATCTCCGGGTGACCAAGTTACGAATTGAAGGTTAATTAGCAGTCACAAATTCTCAATTGTCATTTGCATTATTTGAAATTAACAGGTTACGATAATGCTTTTTGATATTGAAATCATAACCTTTTAATCAATAAATAAAAAGTTCGTTGGTTCTGCGAAAATATAACACCAAGTACAATTGGGAACTTTTGTTAAAGCAATGGAATGTGATATTGCTATATATGGAAGACATTTTCTTTATATGACTAAAAATAATACTCTACTTATTTATATGGAAAATGTTAAATACAAACCTGTAGTTAACATGTATAAAAAACAAATTGTATTTTTTCATATCAAAAGTTCACCCCTTAAATTTTATAGTAAGAATACAATTATTTTATGCACATTAACTACAGCCCCTAGAGCTGTAGTTAGCAAGACCTATTTATATAACTTTGGTTAATATATACGTATGGTTTTAGAAAGTTAAGTAGTATATGGTAAAAAGAGATGGGAGAAAAAAAAAGTAGTATTATTGGTAATAAGATGATGGTGAGTGAGTTAATGTTCACAGTTGGAAACGAAGTTGGAAAGGAGAAGGTTGGGTAGATGAATTCATGGCCGTTTGATTAACTCCCAATCAGTCTATTCGTACGGAAGGACACACAACCACTCAAACATTTGACTTAACAATCGGTGCATAATGATCCGTTTCACATAGATTAAATGCTACGCTCACAGGATTAATGTTTTAATAATCGGGTTAATTAACATGCAAATATGTGGTCGTTTTGGTATTAATCTGCTCGTAAAACGGCTTGAATACATAGGTTAACTAAAAGAAGAGAGGAAAAAATCAAGTTAGTATGCCCATTTTTGAGAAAACCGTCAGGGTTATAGGTTGAACTGATTTGACCCTGTGATTCAGACCAACTTAAAAACTGGGGGATCGGGTTTAGACATTGGATTGACTTTCATTCTATCAAACACACACTATCTTAGCATCATATTTCTCTCAAAATATGATGTTAAACTCAGCATTAATGGGAACGAAACAATATTTTCCGGTCTTAAAAGTATACACATGTAACTATATATATATTAGCTAGCTAACTCGGAAATCTATAATCCTTAGTAATGTGTTTAATGATTTTAAAATACATATGCATCCATGTTAGTTATCATTTGTATAAAATCCAGCCAAATCAGATCGATGATCATGCAGGGACATATATGGTTCGAAACAAAAGATCGATCGGGTACAAACTATAAACTCAGTGAAGGACTAGTCTTCTTCATATTATATATTTCACATTTGGTCCCCGGCCAAAACTATATAAATCTTGCAAAATGAATTGTCATCTTTGACAGATTTACTTTTGTATTCCCAGCTTTTAAAACTACATCAAATTAAGTCGATCCTAAACATTGGTGCATAAATGTTTTATCGACTCCATTAGTAGTAGAAATCAATGCCACAGATATGACTACATGAAATTTAATTGTTTTTGTTGACTTTTATTGTATAAAAGAAATGAAGGTCATATATGTTATTTCTATTATTGAAGTTTTAAGTAATTAGTGAATAAATTCGAGCCCTTCTTTTCTTTTCTTTTTTTTCTTTTTTATTGGCGGATGACAATAATTGTCTTGCTATGTATAGTAAATGTAAATTAGTTATAGAAAAATCAGCATAGAACATACTTAAAACGATAGGAAATAACTTTCAAATCCACTATGTGGGCCTCGGGGGTGAGTTTTCCCTTAGGTCTCGGGTTCGAGCCTGGGGTTTCTTATCTCAAAGGAATTTTCCATGAGAAGGGAGTTGAGGGTCCAGAAAATCTCTGGTTAAAATTATCTCCAACATGTCTGAATCGAAACTAATTTTGCAAAAAAGGAAATAACTTCGAAATTTCGGCTAGAACACGTTGTTAAAAGTGGAAAAAGTTGCTTCGCCGACCGCTGGGTTAGGATTATGGTCCGTAGTGGTGGTGTAATAAACCGTTTTAGTTGGTGATGGTTTTTTAAGTAAATATTATATATATTTTTTTACTTTAATTAAATTAATTAAAAGCAGATATATATTAAGGGTAGATGGGTGGGGACCCTCTGCTCTCATGTACCATCTTGATACCCAGAACGAATACCGCATAGAACTCATGCCCTGTGAAACACCATCTTCACACATGGAGCACAAGATATATTTCTTCCACTTGCATTTGGCAAGGTTTGAATCTGTGACCTTACAGTCTTGTGCATCCATGTGGTCACATGATGACGGTACCAGTTAATCTATGATCAATTTAAAAGCAGATATTAGTTAACTAAAAGAATAAAACAGTAATTTCTCTTTAATTAAGTAAATTTTTGAAAATTGAGACAAGAACCATATATATTAATGACTGTTTCTTAAACTTTTTTATGTTAATCCAATGATTTTCTGTAACAATTGACAGTTTTTATCCGTGGTTGACAACGATGGTTTTTATAGTATATGTATTTACAATTTTGAAAATGATATCCTTTTACGAATTTTAGCTATTTTGACTCACCCTCTTTTTCTTTCTATCTGTCTTCATGTTTAATTTGAGTCAGCAAATATAGACTACAGCTTAAATTTACTAGTTCTTTGATAAGTTAATCATGATAATCAAATATCACCTATACAAATTTACAGTCCATCAATTAACTGACTTTATATAAGAAACATTAATAATAAAATTAATGTAAAAAGCTCATTCTTCCTAACGTAAAGATGCGGTATATTATCTGTCATGCATGGTAACAATATTTTTTTACATTATGTATTACTATCACATTATCACACACAAACATCAATGATCAATAAAAATATTAATAAGAGTACTAACTCACTTGGTTGAGTCACTTTGGTTTAACCCGCTATAGGCGTCCGGGTTTGAATCTTTGTCAGACGCAAATTTGGCTCCATTAATCGTAGTTGTTAATAAGGGGACCTAGTGAGGTTTTTCCTTAAATGCCTACTCAATTGGGATGTAACAGGACCCGGTTAAGACAACCGATTATCCTTGCTGGATGGGCTTTCGCCTTTAGATAGAGAAGGGCGTGTTCTATTCTCGAAATTCATCGTTTCAAAAAATACAAATATTAATAAGAATACATTACTACCTTTAATAACTCACCAAAAAGTAGAATACAAAGAAGAAGAAAAGTTAAAGGTACAATTTTCTCACCACATATGAGATCCATCTTCAAAGCTCTTTCCATTTGAAGCCTGACAACATATAACTACGTACATACTACACGAGTTGATGTACAAATGTTATTGCCTAAAATACAAGTTACTATTGCATTCTGAATCTAAAATTTCCAACTGTAACAACAGTGATGACAAAAAACCAGTACGTACTACACTGCAATGGCATGGCACCAATGGTGAAAGTTAATTCTTGCAACCTACCCTTCTGCTACAAGCGTAATTATTGCATATATAGTCAAGATATGAAAATTAATCACAAATCACATTTGACATTGTGGAAGTGACCACCTCCAATTTATTTTGGTCATGGCCGGGTGGAAATAAGATAGATGTTTTTATTTTGAAGGTGGTGACCTTGTTTTTCCAATGTAAACTTAATGTTTAGAAAGCGTAAAATAGTACATGTTTAATGTGTAAATGCACATTTTTGGCTATCCAACCACTGATATTTTAAACTGATCGATGTACAAATTAACCTATGGGATCATATATATACAATTGCACATTTGGTTCGTGAGCGAGCTCAAGGTGTCGCATTAATTTGTCGTAACAAAAGCGAACATGTGAATGTCACCCAACAGCCAAAACGATCATATAGTAACAATTCCGCTCAAAACATTAAGAGTATTGCAGCACATCAACAATACCCTAAATCGCATGTGTGTGCATATCCATCATTATACATAGTCTATTTGTCGTACATGAGCTAATTTTTCATGTTAAGGGACCAAGACCATCATGGTGGACATATCCCATGAAGCTTGTAATCAAGTGCCATTGCCCTTATTATATGTTCCCAAACAGAAATATATACAGAAGTATCTCGATAAATGTTATGGTATGCAACAATAAGTTAATAGCCAGCTTACACTTATTGAGAACTTGTTGGGCTTTTGGGTATTTGGTAAATGGCAATGTCTTAAAAGGTTATTGGGAATTTTAAGTAAGTTAAATATGGGCCGGCCCATATTAGTAGTGAAAAACTGGGTTAAACCTGAGCATCAACCACCAACTTCAGAAGATAAATAAAACCCACACTTATGTTTGACTTCGAGCTTTCAATATCCCGGTAGTTAAAAAGAATTCGATATCTCATAAAATCATAAGAGTAATACAAAATCAGGCCTAATATGTTATAAATACTAGTTAAAATCTTGAGGGTGAAACGAAAAAAATTTCCAAAATAGTCATGAAGATTCAACACTTGGCCCTCGTATACCTTCCAATAGGTAATATGTAGTGAATTGACAAAAAAGTTTTGATGTAATTGTATATTAAAGTCTTTAAAAAAATTATAAAAGTCAAAAAATTCACTAAAAATACCAAAAATTAACTAAAAATTCATACGTTTATTATAGATAGTCTTCAAGCAAATACATAGTCTTCAAGCAAATACATAGTCTTCAAGCAAATAAATAGTCTTCGATCTTAAACATCTTCAAATAAAATAGACTAATAACGAAATAAATTGTCTTCAAGCAAATAACGAAATAAATTGTCTTCAAGAAAATACACAACTTAAATTGTCTTCAAGCAAATGTCTTCAATGGTCTTCAATGGTCTTCAAGATCTTCATTGGCCTTCAACATCTTCATTGGTCTTCAAAATCTTCATTCGT
>JAOEHQ010029015.1:0-13487 GCA_025447715.1 Asclepias incarnata | reverse complement strand
AGACTATACAATGCTCAACCAATCTCAGTATCATTCTTCTATTGCTCATACCTCGACTTCTACTACATCTTTCTATATCGATAATGAATGGGGATTGTAATTGGATTTGTGAACATTGCAATACGATTTTTTGGTATGAAGAGCGATGTCATTTTGCATTAGTTAATGGACATGTTACGTATAATCAATGTTGTAAAGGAGGTAGTATCGCATCTTTTGTTGTAGTGTTCTATTGCCCACTGTATTCCGTTCACCCGCCTAATGCAGAATAAATTAAAATGGAAGCTACAAAGTGACAATGCGCTGATCTGAGCAAGATTTTGTTTTAGATGCCTTGGTACAAGGCTAGCTCTTATTCCAAGTAAATAACTTAGTATCTCTCAGTTTACACCGCATCTAACTTGCATATTTGTCTTTCATTTCACTTTCAGCTAAGCGTTATTCTGTTTTCTTAAATGCCAGTTACCTTGCCGCAATGCGCTGGTAACAATCCTAGTTTTGTTTACTTGAAAATATAAAGCTATAAACAATTATATCTTCAAAATTATTAATCAAATCAAACATGAAATTTTTTTTTGTATTGTTTTTTTGTTTTTTACACGATGATTCCAACCTAGCTGGTTGAGTAATAAGGTTTTTCTCTTCAGACGCGGGTTTAAGTCTTGGCTCACGCATTCTGGAGGCCATTTTTTCAGAAATCCATTCCGTTGTAGCGCATATCCGATTAAGACAATGTAGTTTACGCTGAGTGGTTTCACCTTTGTATGATGAGTTGGATAGAATTCTAAACATGTTGTTCCAAAAAACAAACAACCCAAATTTTGAATTGATTTCGCGACATGAAGAGATAGGAATAGACAATCGATCAAAACATATATATTTGAATTAAAATGGATAATACATGTTATTTTATCAAAACAAAAAATAGTTAGAATGGCCTACTTAGGGCGAAGGATGTGGTCGGTTCTTTATTTGCGGTTTCTTAATCGGCTAACCTCGAACCGCCTGGGTTTGTCCACCCCCATTAAATCGGCAAGTATCAGTTCGCAGTTTCAGTTTCTCAACTTGGCCCAGTGCAACCGACAGAGAAGAACGTTGGGGCGTGTGGGGCCTAGTGCTTTTGATAGTTATTTTTTTTTTGTACGTTCATCAACGTGCTTTTTTTTTTTATAACAAAAATTATATCTTTTATCTATAAATATATCTATTCACATACACTTCATAACCAAATTATCCAAACTACATATCCAAAATTTAACAAACATAAAGCTTTTCAATTTCACAACATGAAGAGATAGGAATAGACAATCGATCAAAACATATTTGAATTAAAATGGATAATGCATACTATTTTATCAAAACACAAAATAGGTAGAATGGCCTATTTACATGCTTGTGCGATGCACTCGTTGGTTTAAAACAACATTTAGAGTGTTCTTTTTTTCAAACCATGATCCTTTAACAAGGTTCGATTGAATTCATTTGTTCCAATGGACTAACTATTTATTATTGACATAAAGGTGTCTACGGGTTTTCATTAAAAGTAGGACTAACAGTTAGGTATCTAGGCCTTAAGGTGATAAGGTCATACTATTACCAATAGTAAAAATAATATTAGATGTTTGACCAAGCAAGATTTTCATGATAAATGTTTTTCACTATCCTACTATTGCAAAGGTTAAATGCATGTGATGAAATATGTTTAAATTTTACTTTTCTTTATAAAAGTATTAATCATAGAATACATATCGTCAATCCTTACATTGTATGGGTATTAAGACTAGTAAGAAAATATATTTTACTTTTATCATTCATTTATGATGAACGCATCAATTTATCTTTAAATTCACATTTTTATATTCCAAAGTTCTTTTTAATTATGCTTCCCATGAACTAAAAACGATACAAGATACCAAATCTTACTAATATACTAAAGAAGGTAGAGCAATGAGGTAGGAAAAGCTAATGTGTCTTCAAATAAGAATCCCACATAGGAATTGTAATGTCATCGATGATTAAATGGGTAGGTATTTTAAGGTATTTAAACTATGTGTATAAGATTAATATTATACATTGAAATTATACACATATGGGTGGTGGTTTTAAATTTCAAAAGATAAGCTTTTATTCTCTCCATCAGAACACACACACAACCCTATTACCAATTTCTAATTCTCCCTCTCCAATTCTCTCTGTATCCGTTCCTCTTCATTCATCTTTTTGAAAGTGATAGCTTCCATCTGCATCTCTCTCCATTACATCTTCCTCTCTGCATTTTTCTCATATATTGTTTGCCAGTTTGAAGGTGCAAAAATTGGTACAGTTAGGGTTTCTACAAAACAACATCTCTCTTCATTACATCTTTCATGTATATATTGTTTTGTTCTGATGATGGTGATTTGATTTTGAAATTAGGGTTTAAAGCTAAAGAAGCTGATGCATGTTATATACAAATATATATGTTAATAGGACTATTATGCTCCGAAGCATGGGCGGAGCCATGTATACCCGAGGGGTAGCGGTCACTACCCCTGAACTTTTACCCGGTAGTGGAAATTTTTTTTTTTTTAACATTTTTCGTATTAGATTTCGTATTTCGCTACCTCTGAAACAAATTTTCGCTACCCCTAAACAAATTTTCGTATTTCGCTACCCCTGAACTTACCCCCTAGATCCGCCACTGCTAATGATGTCATCTCTATAGAAAACGTCCATCATATCCTTTATATCAGTCTGTAACAACTCCCAATATATATATATATATATATATAGTAAGAATACTATCTTGCTGGATCTATAATTAAAATTTAAAAACTTATGCCCATTGCAAATATTAAAAATTTTGCTACTTGGAAGCACTACAATTATTTTCTCAGTTTTTTAGATATTCTTTCTACATTTAATGATCTAATTATTTAGAGTTCTTACACATGTACATACATACGTTAAGTAAAGTAAGGGTAGAGAACTTAGGAGGTCAAGTTGAAAAGATCTTTACTTTTAGATTAAAATCAAGAGTCAAGATTTAAAAATTATCTTTGAATCTTGATCCTTGATTTTAATCTAAAGGTCAATATTCCACTAACTTGACTAGTCAAGTTGAATAACTTGAAAAGTCTCAATCCGTAAAGGGTAAGTAATTAGTTTCATACCAGTTGTAATGTAATGAAGCTATTATTAAATGGTGACATAAAAGTATTTGTTGCCCCATTTCGTTTAAAGCTAATTCCAGAGACTTTACTCCTTTTATTCAAATGTTATTTTTCGACAAGAATTTCATTGTTATCCCGTTAGTTAATCATAACTTGTCAGGCATACAAACAACTGGGATGTAAACGAGTCGAGCTTTTAAAAAGCTACTCGGGTTCTAGCTAGTTTAGGTCAATTTTGAGCATGGTAATTTTCAAACTCGAGTCGAACTCAAACACAAACTTATTACTCGATTAGTTTCACGAGTCAAGCTTACAAAATTAATATTCGGCTGGGCTTGTTAGAAAGCTCGTTTAGTTATTTGAGTCGAGCGAGCTATTTGAGTTTCACGAGTTACACGAACATAACAACCTTAGTTAAAGTGAGTTTTATGAGTATTTAACTCTAAGATAAGTTTATTCGTGATCATAAATAAGATTTCTCAAGCTTGAGTACGAGTAATTTGACAAGTTTATCAAATTCGATGCCTTGAAATATAGTTAAATAAAAATACTAAAGAACTTAAACGAGTATCGAACTCGAGCACAAATAATAACTAAATATTCAAGTTTGAGCTCGAACACACTTTTAAAAAATTATTCGAGATCGAGTTGAACCTATAATTTGTGATACACCTTAAACAACTATTCACCTATTACTATCCACACACAATTATACAAACGTTGTTTTCTACAATCCATTCTTCTTATATAATAATATTTTTCCAACCACACCGAATATACTTGATACATAAAAATAATTTCCTAGTGACCACAGAAGTTCACCTGCTCTGACTCTGCCTCACAAAGCTAGTAGGACACCCATGATTACTAATATATATATGTATATATGCAGGGGAAGGTTTTGTTTGCGAAGTGTCTTAAAGTGCGAAGTGTACTAAGTACTAATACATGGAAATATACTAACATGCAGTGTCAATAAGAAAACATACATCTTTAATTATTTCTTTTCCTATTCACATTGTATGTTAGTGGTAACTAAGATGCATGTCAGTACATGCATCATAGTTACTACTGACATGCATTTTAGTCACTAAGATATAATGCATCTTAGTAATGTCAGTAGTAGCTAAGATGCATTGTACTGACATGCATTTTAGATTCTTAGTTATCACTAACATGCATCTTAGTAACTACTAACATGCATCTTAGTTACTAAGGATTTTCAGCCACACATGTTTTTTCATATCGACACTGTATGTCTATATGTTAGTGGTTACTAAGTTGCATGTCAGGTTATGCATCTTAGTTAACACTAACATACAGTGTCGATAGGAAAAGAAGTATTTAAAGATGTATGTTTTCCTATCGACACTGCATGTTAGTAATATTTAAGCTATGTATTAGTGTTTCCCACATTTCACATATTAAGGGGCTTCGCACGGTAACCTCGTACTATATATATATAAACACCCTTCATTTCAAGAATGTAAAATTTACGTTATTAACACTTTATCTACCTTCAAAAGCAAAAGATCTTAAATAGTTGTTATATATGCATCACATGCGTAAACTTTCTATCAACAAGTGATATTATCCATAATATTCTACCCATCACGATGAGCAAACTAAGCTGAATCATATTTTAAGCTTTAAGTTTTGACTAGGTAATTAAAAAAGAACACCAACTGGAAAACAATATGACCACCAAAATCTTTACAACGAAAAATGGAACAAGAAATAGGTTTAAAAGAGGTTTGTACTTTAGATGGCTCGACCGGTTAAAACCGAAAGGAATGGTTAAGCATTGTTAATTGCCAAAGAGGTAAATCCCAAGGACTGATTGTGACCAACAAGCAGCGACGTCTCTTTTTTCTTGAACGGTCAACTAATATGATGCTGGGTACTCCGTACGCGGCTCCCCAATGGCTAAAGATACACACTAACTGGCCTAACCCAGACGAACGGATCCCCTAGCCACTCCACGTTCCAGCAGCAACATCTCTTTACATTACGTTCAATATCTATAACGATACTTTACTGTTTTCGAGAGAATTGATATTAGAAATAAAGCCGCGTTCTACATATAATTATTAACATATAGGTACCATCACACAAGACGACAATTTTGAAGTTTCGTGGCTGCTCCCAAAACATTACCATCAACCCACACACCCCATTGAACAAAACTACAAATGGAATTATATTGATATTAATAACATGAAACATTTATCGGGTAGTTGAATTTAGCATATAATGTTTACCAAATGGTATACGAAGCATACCAGCAACTACATAGGTATTCTAAAAACGACAAAAGTTTAATCTCTTACAACTTCAGAAAAAAGAATAATAACCTCCTAAACACATACTTGCAATCCAGACAAACAAACAAACAATGTATTCATTCAATTAGACACATCCATAACCTCTATCTCAAAAGCGAAACACCTTTTCAAATAACAGCTTCCAAAACCACAGGCATCACCAGAAGCAGAAAACGCCCAAGATCCACCCTCATGAGAAGAAACATCGATCACCGCCTTATGCCTGTAAAAAAAATGTAACAAAATAGTGTATATAAGAATTAAAAGACTTGCACAATACTTGTAAACAAAGAGCATTGTAACCATTTCTTCTGGTATCACCAGATGATCATTGTAGGTATGGAAAAAAGATGTTTGTTTGGCTATAGTCACTTTGGTGTAACATACTAACATTTGACCACTATACTATTATTAAGTTACTTGGTCATTGCACCTCATGCTTCGACCATCTTTTGCCTATTTCAACTACTTTGGGGCAAAAAGTTAAAATACAAAGGTGCCAATACACTCATAAAAAAAATGCAATAGTATTTCAACTACTTGCCTTGTTTGCTATGTTGTTGGAAAGCCAATCCAATCCCTCATAAAGTCCCTCTCCAGAGGTTGCACAAGTGCTCTGGATGTACCTGAGCAAAAAAACCAGTCAGTTAATGATACAGTTAACAACTTTTTTAAGTATTACGCTTCTTTATTGTTGCCTACGCATAAATTGCAACAGAACTACACGAATGATGGTTAAAATTCTTCCAGTCCAGATAAGTTTGTGTTTCAACCATTTAGTACAAAGGTTAGCTGGTAACCAAAATATAATGTGATAGTAAGAGAACCATCTCAATACCTTGAAATACTATGAAATCACAACTATATAATTCGACAGAAACTTTTACTATTTATTACCAGTGGCGCTGTCGGAGGGAGTGGAGGCCGAGCTTGTCAGTGATTTCAGCAGCATTCATTGCATTGGGGAGATCTTGTTTGTTAGCAAATACAAGGAGAACTGCATCTCTTAACTCGTCCTGGAGTAAAATAAGTAAGTATGGCACTTTAGTCATTGTAGAACTGATCATGATATAAAGTGGTCTGCTCAGACCCAATTAAATATACCAAAAACTAAAATATTGTTCCACCAATTCATAAGCTGATCCAGCAGACACATTAAAAACAGTTTAAGCACTTGCAAAACCAAACCCAACCCAACTAGATCAGATTTATTGACAAATGCAAATTAATTGTTTATAAACCCAACTTTTAAAAAATGTGAATCTATGTTCTGTTTAATAAAATCTATGTTAGAAATTTTGCACAAAAAATCTTAATAATGAAAGGTGATCCATTAACAACTGGGTCAAGTAAAAATAAGTTCTACCTTATAAATCTACAGCTTATTGACAGCCTCTTCATACAATGTCTCACATTACCAGATAACATCCAACTTATCAGAAGACCAACTTTTTTATTTTTTGAAAATAACTCTGTTAGAATAAAGAAACATTGCAAAGTAGACTGGGATGGTTTGAGTGCTTCACAGTTCACACTAGATTTGAGCAGATATTGACTTAGTGACATTATTCAAAGGCTGTTCATAGGAGCAGGCAATGAAAATATGAAAGGAACAGTATATAACCAAAATTAAAAAGTTTATAATGGCCCTCTGTTTTGAAGGTACAAGAACCAGAGGATAATCATGTTATTGTTGACTACAACATGAATATAATTTCACATACAGCAAATACAGCATAGGAACAAGAGTGACTACACTTGCAAGCAAATTACATAACAAGCAGGTTCAAGAAGAGGTTGACAGATGACAAGCATGTAAACCCGTTAACTTTGTAATAAACCCAATACTTAATTAACCTATGTCTTTAATGAAAGACAAGGAGACAGCAGCAGTCAACAAATTCAAACTTACCTCATTCAACATCCTGTGTAATTCATCTCTTGCCTCAACAACTCTGTCCCTGTCATTGCTATCAACCACAAAGATAAGACCTTGTGTGTTTTGGAAATAGTGCCTCCATAGTGGACGGATCTGCAAATACAGCATACAAACTTACAATATGTAATGTATAGAAATTCTTCCATTTATTCACCCTTAAACATACAAGTGTTTTCATTCAAACACGATCTTTTACAAGACAGGAAGGTCTGCAAAATAAAAAAATCATAAGTTAAACTATATAATTATTATTTCTACCTTGTCCTGACCCCCGACATCCCACACTGTGAAGCTAATGTTTTTGTACTCAACAGTCTCCACATTGAAACCTGCAACGAATAAACAAATTTAGTTGTTAAACTACTAAACTTGCCTATAGGTGATAACGATCTTGTTACTGAGTCAACAAGCACTCCATACTGTAACTCAAATAGCAGCTTTGCTTAGCTAAGAAATACATAGTGGTGCGGCTACAGTGCATGGTAATCAAAACAAAATGACAATGTTAAAAGAAATGATATGCTTACCGATGGTAGGGATGGTAGTGACAATCTCGCCAAGCTTGAGCTTATACAAAATGGTAGTCTTACCAGCCGCATCGAGACCCACCATCAATATACGCATCTCTTTCTTGGCAAAGAGCCGGCTAAAAAGCTTGGTGAAAGTTAGCCCCATCCTCTTATGCTATCGAGGATCCCTACAACAAACAATAACACGCAAATAAAAATTGTAAGATCTAAAAAATGTTTGATCTGCAACTATATTTCTCTCTTTAAACTAGTAGTAAAACAATCTTAGTGGACCTACAGATTCCAGACATTCCACACGACCTATCGCTAAGGCTAAAAGGTCTACATTAAATCTGAAAAAACTTGTCTTTTTTCTTCATATCAATAAATTCGCCAAAACATCCTCCCCACTAGGCATAATATTCGGATCAAAACATACTACAACAAAATTCGAAGAAAACTTATCATGCAATAAAAATGCATTTAGAATTCAAGACATTTGCTAGCAAAGCGATAACAAGACACCTCGGAGGCACAGAAAATGATGAAAATAAACATCGAGGATGTGTTCGAATTCTATAGATCAAAGTCTCAATTAGCAGGAAAAAAACAATGTCATGATCTATAACTTTTTTTTATAGAATAATCACATAACAAGCGAAATCTACAACCAGATTTAGATCTAACACAATTTTACAAAATAATAACATAATTATATACATATATATATATACAGATCAGATCGGATATTAAAAAATCAGATAACTGCAACAATTAAATCAACAAACGATGATAAAAAAAAAAAAAAATCATGAGGAAATTTGGTGAATTACATACAGTAATCATGCAATAGTAAAAATCATGCAATATGTTGAGATCTGTAAAAATAAAGAGATCTGGATCTACAGATTTACCTGACAAAAGGTTCTAAGAGACGATCGATTTAGAGAGAGAGAGAATGGAGAATATGTGTGTGTGAAATAAAAGGGGAAGGGGGAGGGGCGAGAAATGCGATAATGAATATGAGGGGTTATATAACACACACTCACTCCCCCGTCTATTTCTGTTTACCATTAATTCTACTTACCACCACCTCACCTCTCTAGAATTTTATTAGATACTAAAAAAATACCCGCGCGATGCAACGAGATGATGGTGACAGCGGGGAGACGTGAGAGGTGAGTGACGACTGGTTACATTCTTTTTTGAAAAAGATTGAGGGGCTAAATATTTTATAATGTATTATAGAAATAATATATAATTAATTAATGTATAAATAATATAGATATTAAATAATAAGAGATTAAATAATAAACATTAAATAATATGTTAAATAAGGAAATGTTTAAAATTTTTAAAATTTAAGACACCAACCATTTGTTTTATATGATAGTATAGAAGTATAGATATACATATAAATATAAATTACTTTAGATACAACCCGAAATTCGGTCTCAACCGACTTGGAAAAGAGAAATGCTAGACTTACAAATAATATACAAACAACATTTTACAAACACATGTGTCATGTGACATGGATCAATCAAGAAAGAAAGTAATAGAAGAAAGATAATAAATGACTTAATTTGATTGGTGAAAAATGTGTTTGTAAATTGTTTGTAAGTCTAGCATTTCTCCTTGAAAAAATCGAGTTAAGATTGTGTGTTCTCAATTTGTTAATTCGTTGACCTGCCAACATGAAAACTAGATTTTATGGATCGGATATGAGTTGATCATTTAGGTTAACATATCTACGAATATATCCTCATGTGCAATGTACATGAGTCACTTAACAGACTAAATAGACGGTCGTTAGTAAAAAAGGGTCGGTGTTGATAAAAACGACAACCAAGGGATGGGTGTTGATAAAAAGAAAAAGAAAAAAGAAGCATATGTATTATTCTTGATAATGCCAAACCACAGAGGCATTTGTGATATTAACTTAATATTTTAAATATATATACTTTATAATTTATCTAATAGGTTGATCTATCAACTTATTTTACTGGAAACCAACCCATAACCCATTTGACCTATATAACAGGAAATCAACCTATTTGACATGAAAACAATCCAGAAAACAACTCGTCTGACCTGTTTAACTGAAACCAACCTAGACAATTTTTATATTTTTTATTAACAATATCATTTATATATTTAAAAATAGTAAAAGCAACTAAATTTTTTTAAAAAATTATACATTAATTTGATAGAGCAATGATAAACAACAAAATAAAGGTAGACACATGTATAAGGTATTTAACTATTAATTGTGAAGCTGGTTGGGAAGTAACACATGTATGGTAAATGTTCATTTGCAATTTCATAATTAAGTTGAAAACTAAGGAACAAATCTCAGCCACACATTTCTCCATACTTCTCCTTCTTCCACTTTTTCCCTTTTTAGTTTTTCTACCTTATTTATTTATTTATTTTTAAATAAAAACCTATTACAATTTTTTATTTTTTTTCCAAAAGACGTAGCCCGTATGGCTAAGGGCGGAGCCCGTCAGTCCATGACGGCTAAAGGCGGAACCCGTCAGGCAGATCACTCCATCACCGATCCCCCCTATGACCTATCACTCCTTATGACATATCACTTCACCAACTACCCATTATTAATACCCTTAAGGGCGGAGCCCGTACCGTATCATCATTCGGAAAATAAAAAAAGGATTTTTTTTTTTGTAGGGATATTTATTAAAAAAAATAATTTAAAATTAAAAAAAATTACAAAATGAAAAGAACAAGGTAAAAAAAAATAAATGGAGAAGAAGAATAGGGAGAAAATATATGGCTGAGATTTGTCTTTTAATTTTTAACATTTTTTAATTTTCATTTAATTATAACTCACACATGTATTATGTCTTTTACTTAAAGTTGGTTGAAAATAATAACACATGTATAAGGTTTTTCACTATTCAATGCATAGTGAAACAACCTAGCTAGCTTACTGTGTATTTGTCTATCAAGTTGTTTGCTTGGTTTTTGTTTTTATTTTATTTTTTCAGCTATACTGTTTATTTAATCATATCAGAAATCAAATATCTAATCATATTAGTTTTCTACCGTTTATTTTATTCCAATCCATGGGTAATAATTTTGCTTATATTATTACTATTTTCCTGTTAAAATCTAGCATCTTAATGATGATTTGTAATTTGTAATTTGATAATGAAGATTGGATTTAAAAATAATGGTTGATTTTGTTGAACTTTTTTTTTTCCCATGTTGATGAATAAGACATGATCATATATATGTATATTTATAAGATGAATCATACAATATTTATTCTGTAATTAATTTACCTTAGGGATGTAAAGTGAAAAACTTGACAACTTGAGGGACGAAAAAAATAATCTACTCAATATATTAGGACGTTGAAAATGTGAAATGACCATTCTACCCTCACACTTCTCATGTTAACGGCCAAAAGCTCACTCCGTATGAGACGTGGACCTCAATTGCAAAATTTTGCCAACTTTAGGGGTAAAATTGATATTTTTTTACTTTGGGGGATTGAAAGTGCAAAACGTAATAACTTGAGGGACGAAAAATGTAATTTACTCTTAAAAATATGTATAGAGATTTAACATAATGGTTGTGCATATACATATTTACAAGTTATTTACTTTTTTTTGTAGGAAAGTCTTTAAGCAATAGGGGAAATATCATATATCCCCCTACTACACCACATAAATATCATATATGCCCATGTTACAAGTTTCAATACATCATGTACAATGTTTTTTAAGCATGCTTTGGGTATATATGATATTTAGTGGTTTAGGGGGGGGTATATATGAAATTAACTCAGCTTAAGCAATGTATAAAGTTAAATATATTGTTATAACATCAAATAAATGAACTATTTATTATCGTGTCCATATTAACTCTTTTATATGTATACTAGGTTAGAACCTGTGCGATACACGGTTTCATAAAAATGACATAGGTTATTATAGTAAATGATTAAGCTGACATAATAATTAAAATACAAATGATGAAAGGTATAAAATAAAATGTTAAAAGATACAGCTAGTGAATAAATATACATATGTAACAACTAGGTTAGAACCCATACGATGCACGGCTCTGTAATTTAAAAACGACATTTGTTGTTTGGTTTGTAACATGACCATATAAGCAAAAACTTGGAAGAGTGACCCGCCAATAGCATGCTTGGTTGATAAAAATAATAAGATTGATTTTACAAACCAATAGTATGCTTGGTTGATAAAAATCGAATGACTTATATAGCGGTGGGAGAATGTTTATTTTCTTGGTGTATAAAAATGAAAAGATTTCACGTATTAACACTACAAATATTTAACAAAAATAAGATTGATTTTACAAATCTAATTCAAGAAATCTAACTACTTTATAAAACATATGATCTATGTCTTAAAATTTGAAAATTTTATGAACTTTAAAATAAGGTAATTAACTAATACACAATAAATGATATATTATTTCTAATACATATGACCTATGTTTAAATTTCTAGCATGTTTGAAGATTATGACAACTTTTATTTTATTTTATTTTTTTACTATTCATCAAAATTTATTTTAAATGATTTGGTTTTGGTAAGGGTAACCAACACCAATAAAAAAAAGTCAAGATTATAATCCACTGCAACACGCGGGTATTCTTCTAGTAATATATATATATACACATAGAAAATTATATAGTTTTTATTTTTATAGGCGATGTATAAAAAAGTTTCCATTGATACCATAATATGAAAAGGTATATATTCGAATGAAATACAAAATCTATATTAGATGGATATGAAAAAAACTTGAACATATTAAAATAATAGCTCATTACTTAGAACATTTATAAACTCACGTTAAAAGGTATTTTTTTGGGAACATATTTGATTCTCGTTAATTATTATTTAAACTCCATTTCAAAGCCGAAACTTTATGAAAACTACATTTTTAATTCGGCTGATTATGATAATAACATGAAATTTAGTATATTAATCTAATGAAATTATGCATAATACTCTTATTTGAAAACATGATTTACACTCTCAAATTTAAACATTTAAATTCAAACATTTAAACATTTATTTAAACTATCAAATTCAAATTTAAATTTCAAATTTAAATATGCAAATTGTTTTTAGAAATAGAAAATATCTAAATAAATTAGAAGATGACAAGTAAGCCAAAATATTTGCCACATAAGATAAACGATAACTTGGCATACCTCATTAAAGTACATGTAGGATGGAGTTACTCACTTAGTTTTAGATAATATAGTCTAGAAAAACCCGTTACAATGCAATTATTATATATAAATGGATTTATTTCGTACAATTCAATGCAATGTTTTAAAAACCTGTTCGAACCGGCCGGTTCAACCGGGGACCGGTCGGTCGACTAGTTTTTTAACCCCGATTTTTTGACCGTTTTTTCCACTGTTAAGTACCGCCTGTTTTTTTCGGTTTTACCCGGTTCAACCGGTTTGTTATTTTTTTTTTTTGAATTATTTTTATGGTGATATGTATACTTTAATGTTATTTTTTATTGTTTGTGAACTTTAAAACTTA
>JAOEHQ010029004.1:0-13491 GCA_025447715.1 Asclepias incarnata | reverse complement strand
TAGTGGTTTTTGTCATCATAATAGGCAGAATTTACACACACTCGTATTAAAATAGAAGGAGTTTTTGGTTTATACCTATTTTAGTAAAAATGGTCAAGTATGATACCTTTAAAACTAATTTGCCCTTCTTTTTAACCATATATATGATTTGGGTTTTCAGTTCCATTAGTAGCTTCTAATTTAAAGTTTGCGTTTTGAGTATTAGGCCCTTCCCAACGTCTTCTTTCTCAAATGTATTCTCAATCGTTTTATCAAGAAAACATCCAAATTCGTCGTTGTGAGAAAATGCTAAAAAATGGTGGGTGGAGGCATAAGTCACTTTCAACCAATAATAATAAAAAAAAGATTTGTTTATTTTGGATATAATAAAATATTTGAGGAAGAAAGTGAAAAAAAGGTGAGAACGATATATATGGTTGGTAGTGGTATTTTTTGAAATATAAATGGAAAAGAAATGATATGACACTGATATGGCAGTGAGAAAATGTTCTGGGTTTATTAAGGCCTTATCTAGGGTAGGGTGTTGGTTCTTTAATTTATCAATTAGCATGTTTTATATTTTTGCCAACGATTATAAATAGGTCAAGTGTCATTTTACAGTTATATGAGCATCAATATCTACCTTCGAATTTGAATGGTCCTCTTAGCCACGCAATTGGCTTGAATTTGTATCATCCCCTTGTTTCATGTTTGGCATTTTCATGAGGGTCTTTTCGTGTTGCTTGTTGAGCTATCATAGTGTTGTTGCAATGGCATGGTTGGTCGTAGTTAAGTATCTCATTATTCGGTTGTTAATTCCTAAACTTTATATGAAATTTTGCGGATTTTTTAAAACAGGATTTATATCCTAAACTTTTTAATTTGTATATTAATAAAAATGTATATTTATGATGTTGTAACATCTGTATTAGCATGTTAAGACTTTAACATATATCTGAAAAAAAGATTCATTTTCAAATGATCTGAAACAAAGAAAAGGCCGTTAATTTATCTATTTTTAGCTTTAAAATAAAATGAAAAAATGGTAAGTTTATTAAATAAAACAAGGAAAATGATATATCCATCTAAAAAATCAGCCTAGTAATTTTTTTAATAATTTGATCGTAATACTTAGTAAAATCAAATGAAAATATTAAGAAAAAAAAATTAATAAATTATATTTGTCATGTAATTAAATTTTAAAAAATATTATTATTTTGATTTTTTAGAAAAAATGGTATGTTAATTCTCTCCCTTTTAACCATCATCAAATGGTCTAGTGGCAAGGAGGCTTGTTTCCTCACAAGAGGTCTCAAGTTCGAGTCCTACCTTAGGCATATTTGGGGGTGGCCACAGGTATTTAATTTCCACTTATGGTGGGTCTGGGTGAGTTTTCCCCTCTAGATATCTGGGTGATAGGGGTTTCTCATCGAAAAGATTTAATTTGGGGATCTATTAATGGTGGCTGTGCCGGAAGAAGATTGGTGGTGGTAACTGTTAACAACAGTTGGAGATGGAAGGATGGTGGTAGGTAATAAGATTCAAACTAATAAGTGCTTAATATGCCACGTAAGCTTGCCACATAAGAAGTCAAACTAATAAGAGTTAAATTGTAACCTACTACCATTTTAGTAGGTAACCGACTACATCATTTGGACATTTTTCCTACTTGAAAACACACAATATCAATATTTTAAAAACCAGATTTTTCGTCGAATCTGCCAGTCAACCTCGAGCGGTCGAATCGGTCGAACCGGTTGAACCGGCCGGTTCAGCCGTTTCGTTTTTTTTTTTAAATGCTACTAAACTTGTTACAATTCTTTTAAAAATAATACAAAATATTTATAATCCAAAGAAAATATATATTTTAATGTTTATAAACAACTAAAAAAAACATTAAAGTATACACATTATCATAAAAGTTACAAAAAAAAAAAAGAAGGTTGAACCGGAAAAACCGGCCGATTCGAACCAGTGAACCGGACCACTAAAAAACCGGCTTCTCGACCGCGCACCGGTCCGGCCGGTCGAACCGTCCGGTTTTTAAAACATTGTACAATATCCAAGCTGGTAGTTCATTCTCACTATAACCTTTCGGTCATCGTTAGTTGCATTTCGGGGCACTTAACCCTTTTTATTATCACTATTTTCCTTTTTATTATCGCTATTTTCCTTTAAGACCTTATAGATTGAATGTTTACAAGTTGGTTTTTTTTTTATTATTATTATTTTCATTTAAGACCCTATAGATTTAATGTTTACAAGTTGGTTTTTTAAAGTTTTTTTTAAAGTTTTTATATTTTGTTAGGTTTTTATAAAATTGTTTAATATAATTATAAAAAAGATAATAATAAAAAGTTTGAGAGGGTTGGATCTCACGATGACAAGTAAAAATGATGGTTTGGATGGTTGGAAGTTTGAGTTGAGTTGACAGTCCTATTGGTGGGATTTGGGAGATTTGGAATCATAGATCTCATGACTCCTTCCACCTAAATGGTTAGATACATGGTAATAAAGGATTGAATATACACATCTAAAAATTTGAAGCATTGAAAATATATACTTTTTATTCGTAAATGTTGTAACACCCCAACTCGGCGGAATCATGGGATGTCACGAAATGTACAACATGACATGGAATTACATAGAAATGTCTAAATGATCATGTACTCGTATCAACACGAGCACGACAAATAAGAGATGAACATGCACAATTTTTAATAAGATACAAAATGCTTTACAATATTTTTCCCTAAACAGGGAGCATACAAGGCATGCAGCCTGAAAGTCAAAGTCCATCTATGCTCCTGCTCTAGCTACCTCTGCCAAAACTATTCTCATGACCTGGAAAGTATACTAAAATATGTCAACACGAGGTTGGTGAGTTCGTAGGTTTTTGTACGAAAGATCTAGTAATGAACATGAAACCTTGTCGATTCTTTATGAACAGAAACTTTTGTACAATATATAAGAGGATAGAGTTACATACCAAATGCCTCAAACACACACAAATAAGCACGCAATCACACAATATGAACATAATGCACATAACGCCCGGGACTAGTACCAGTAACGCATCCAAGGGCACTAATTAACGTGTCCCATGAACGCATGCCGACTTGGTACCAAGGAATGAACATGTACGTACCACGTGTACCTCGTACACGGTTATGAACAAGTAACTCTATATACAAACAGCTCAATGTACGGTATATATTGTACGTAAATAAAACAACATCGACAATCTGTTAGAAAAACATTTGTATACTTTCCACCCCAAAGCACGTAAAAATAGGGGCTACGAAAACTCACCTGAATTAATGAATAAACACAAATATCCTAGCACAATGATCTTGTACACGAACAGTCAATGTCAGTCTACTGTATGCACTCGAACAATCCAAATGCCTCACACTGTCACAAATCACACAGTAAGTACCTGAACTTAATTGTACATATCCATGTCCTATACTAGTGTATTAAGAAATGCCATTGTGGTCCTATTAAATGTTACAACACGTTATGACTTGTTTAACGTCGTTATTTAAAAATAAATGTAATTGTACATGTAAAACACCTCTAATTAATGTCCTTGACTTGTCGATTCATTCGTTTGAAATATCCATTTAATTAATGTTTCTGAAACGCTCTTATAAATTGTATAAGTTGTTTGTTATGACGAGAAAATGTCCGTTTGAATATTTAGTAAGCGAAGACGACACGAAATACTTGCAAATAGAATCACAACGTCAATTCGGGACCAGATGGGGAAAGCCCATGGAAATGGCTTGGCTGGGAAGTCCAACCACACCACATATACACTGATAACAATTAAACCACACACACCCACCCATACTTTGAAATACAAGAATCATGTGAAACCATTTTGAAGGTAAAATATCATAAAACTTTTCAAGAAGAATATCCTTGTCCATATCAATACCTAAGCCTCTTAATTGATTTACTAAACTAGTAAATCTGGTGTACGTTTCAGTGAGGCCTTCATTAGGTAAAGCAAAGAAAGACTCATACTTCTTGTTTAAAGCTACCTTCCTGGTGACAAGAGTGTCATCTCATCCTTCATATTGAATAAGTAATTCCCCCCACATAGTTTTAGCACTGGGAAACAGAACTAGAGTATGAATTAAATTTTCTGGAATAGTAGCACTGAGGATCATATTCTTGAGCTTGGTATCCAAGTCAACAAGTCTACATTCCTCTTCAGACCAATGGTCTTCATGCTTTTCTCATCCCCTCCTAGATCCAGTAGGATCTAGAATAGCTAAAAACTGGGACAAGATGTACATAGGGTCCTTCTTTTAAAATTTTTATCATGTACCTTTCAATTCCAGAAAAATGTAACAACATCCTAGCTTTCACGTTCCAAAGTTGTCACTGTTCCCATCAAATTTAGGAACAGGATTAATAGAGTAGTGCACATGAACATGTGGAGAAGAAGAAGGGTTAATAGGAGGAGGAGGAGTAGCAGTAAATATAGGAGGAGGGTCATTTCCTTGATGAGGATTACCACCTTGACCACCTTGACATTGACCATGACCTTAATCACTTCCAGAAGTAGACATCTTCACAGATCTAGGTTATGGAATTTAACAATTCAACCTGCCTGCTCTGATACCCCTTGTAAATCCCGATAATGACTACTTCTAGAGACACCTCTATGTCAATAGAGATTAAGAACAAACAAAGACTTTTGACTTTAACAAACAATAATAAAACTAGTGGAACACAATTGTATAATTTTCAAATGTATTTTATTTATAAATATTAAACAAAATACAAGGTTGCTGCGGAACCTAAGATAATACAAGAAATGTAAATATCCTAAACAACCTAAGAAATACAAAGTGATCTATACTTGAAAATCTCTCTAAATAATCGGAATACTTAAAGTTGCGAAGTATTCCTTGTTACGATCTAAGAGAGAAGTTACACAAGTTCACCAGTGAATGTAAAAGTGATTTTAGCTTGTGTAACCCTTTCTATTTATAGGCAAGTCCAGTGATGACGTGGACAAGTGCCGTATAAATATGGTTGCGAGCATTTAAGAAGGTTAGTAAACTTCTTAAATGCTTTGTCTAAAGTAAGGAATAAAGTCACATTGATGTTACTTGTCAAACTTTAGATACAACCACCTTTATCTATAGTTGTACCTTTATTGGACAAGTGGATTGTCTGGGTAAAGTGTAGTAAAGGTAAAAGGTTTCCTCGTAATCAGTGTAAAGCTTTGTAAGTACTTTACACTGATAAAACTTCAGTCAGATCTGGATAAGACTTCACTGGGCTCCGCCACTAAAGAGTCTTCTTTCTTCTTACTTTAGTCTTCGACTTCAGTGAGAATGTCTTCAGGTTTACTGGTCAGATCTTGACTTCATTGAAGCTCCAGTGAACATAAATCTGAAGTATCAGATTTACCATTTGGAAGTGTTCACTGGTCTTCGACTGTTTCTGGACAAATCTATCTTGTCCATTTCTGGACCTTACAACCTACAAGGTTAACTGTGGTGAGGGAGCCTCCGCATATAGCACTGACCGAAGCTTAATTGTGCTGAGGGAGCTTCCTCGTGTAGCACTTACCAAAGTAATACTATACTACTTCAAATATTGTACATTAAAAACTATCGACACCATTGAGTACACTTTTCACCCCATGAAAACATCATGAAAACGGGGCTACGAAACTCACCTTGCAAGTTGATAAGAGTATACAGTTAGAGTACAATAAGTATAGTGCTCGAAGTCCCACGCGTCCATGCCTCGATCACAAGGTAACAACCAAATCTATATCCACACAAATCAAACATTAAGTCCTCGAATCATACAGAATGATT
Source organism: Asclepias incarnata (assembly GCA_025447715.1). Taxonomy (NCBI): domain Eukaryota; kingdom Viridiplantae; phylum Streptophyta; class Magnoliopsida; order Gentianales; family Apocynaceae; genus Asclepias; species Asclepias incarnata. The sequence goes on along the minus strand of JAOEHQ010029004.1, from coordinate 7,663 downwards.
AAGTCTAAACTAGTGCCCCTAAGAAATGCCATGAAAACTCGCGCAGTTAAATTTATCTCGATTAATTAAGGTTCAACAAAAAGTCCAATCAATCTCATAAAATCAGACGATTAGTTAAGATACAAAAACCTAGATTTTTAACTGAAACGAACCTCGTGTCAAAAGGGCTCATACGAACCTCGTTTCAGGTCAAACAAACCTCGTTTGGGCTCCCAAACGAACTTCGTTTTAAGTCCAGACGAACTTCGTTTCAAGTCAAGCGAACCTCGTTTGTCTCCCAAATGTACTTCGTTTTAAGTCCAAATGAACTTCGTTTCACCCCCAAATGAAGTTCGTTTCACACTCCAAACGAGCTTCTTTTCAAGCCCCAAACGAACCACAACTTGAGCCATACAAACTTCGCAAGCTGATCGGAAAATACAACTTTGAAATCGAGATTTGACCCATTTTGAGAAGTAAAACAGTTTAGATATACTTTGTAAACATAAGATTAAAGGTTTAAATTGTTTTCCTTGCCCAAAACCTTTTTCTTCCTTGATTTTCAAAGATACAATTGGTAATAACACTTTTAGATCCCCAAATGAGAAAAACGAGATCTAGCCCAAAATACTTACGATTTTTGCAAAGGGATCAGTTAGTATAAACCGATCTATTCACGAATTTGAAGATCCAAGGGTTCACTAACGAGATTGTTCAAGAATTTGAGAAAGAAAAATGTTAGAGAGAGAAACTAGAGAGAGAGAGAGACTTGGGAAATGAGGGGAAGATGGTGGTGAAAGGAGTTTTGATCCACCTTCAAGCTCTCACAAGAGTTGTCAGTTTCTCCCGGAAAACGATTCATTTTACAATAAGTTTTGATTCGAGACTCATAAAAGCATTTAGTTGTTTCCAACGAATATATTTTCCATTTTCCTTCAAAACGACTATAAACACAAATATAAATGACTTTTATAAGTTAAATAAACCTTATTTTAAAAGATTCACAATTTTAACTTTGGCATTTCTATAGGCAACTAGCTAATCCTTTGAATCTCAAATCTCACGATTTAACTCCAAATACTAACTACTCGAAACTTGAACAATTAGAACCTCGCGAAAACTCGATCTTGACACACTCATACGAATACGATAAATCAAAATTACAAAAGCTCAAAACAAATCTCATCTCATTAATTACAACTTATGACTCGATTACATAAGATGCTCTAATGGCAGTTGTTACAAAAAAACGTGTTGAAATGGACTTTTGGGCCGTCATTGCTCCCGGAAAGCCTCCATTCGGTCAGGGAAGACGAGGGAAACACGATCAGGCAACTAGCATCAAGTAAGTCTTTTTTTTTTTAATTGTGTGTGTGAGTTAAAAAGATTTATTATGGTCCAAGTAAGCATAGGATTAGTGGTGAGTAGGTTTATCTTTGAGCATGGAGTATGCTTCTTATTCTTTATTCCTGGAGGTAAAAGGTGGAAATTTCTGTTAAAAGAGTCATGCTTTAGTCCCTCATGGACTTTAGTATTCTGTGTTTTCATTTCAGCTGTTTTTACCAGTTGTCAGGGCTGGTATTTGCTAGGCTTAGGTTGGTCTATCAGGCAAGTATATTTTTCTGCTTGTCTGATACCAGAATAATGTGTGTTTGGTTTTTTGTATTATCCTTGTGTGTCCTGTGTCTTCTGTTTTTTGGAGTCTCTTTGGTATGGGTTGGACTAAGTTGGCTTGGTCTATCAGACATAATATATATTTTTGTCTTTGCTGGTTTCTGTTTTGAGTTGGTGGTATGAGTTATATGGAGTTAATGTTGTCAGATGCTTTGTTAAGTTGTTTATGTCTATTGTGGACCTTATGGACAGAGGACCAGTTTTTGGGATGTGCACTAAAACAAGAGTTTTTGGTATGAGTTATGGACAGTGGACCTTATGCATGGATTTGGAATTAAGAACAAGAGTTTTATTTTAAGTTTTTTATGCTTATTTTATAAGTTTTGTAATAAGATGTTTAACACTTTGGTATTATTTTTAGTAGTTTATTGTTTTAATATTTGGGATGTGCACTAATAGCTTTGTAAAGTGTGATCCCCTATGGGTATGCCCGTATTAATAGTGTAAATAGTTTATTTTTTTTATTAATAATATTTTCCAAAGGGCAAATGTCCTTTTATCCAAAAAAATTTTTATTGATACACATTTCTTTATGACAGTATATAGCAATGTACCCATCTCCTATTTAGGGTGTTTTCGGTCCAACCCTTTAACCCCAGTTTTAGGCCCATCTCCTATTTAGGCTATTCTATTCCATTGCATTGCAGGCCCATCTCATTGTAGTATCTAGCTTCAAAATTTACTGGTAGTACATCTAAATTTAATGGTATTTTCATCGGGTTTATGCATCATTATTATTTATATTCGAATTCATTCAATTTATTATAAACAAGGACCCTCTGTACCGCTACTTTCACCGCCTTAACTCGAAGATGATTAACGGTCGTAGCCAGGGCGGAGAATGGATGTCGGTGACCGGCTTGTTTCTTCTCTACTGTCTCCTGAAGCACGTCCCCTACAACTTGCCTCACGTTTTGGCGCACTACTTGCATGGATTTTATCGTCGGTAATGTTTTCACCATGTCAGTTTTTTTTTTTTTTTCATTATGATGTATAACTTGTAGAAATGGCTGAAAATAGATAACAAAAGATGTCAACATTTTTTTTATTCGAGGTATTAACCTATATATGTATATCATTTTTTTATTCAAAGTATTAATGTATATACGCGGGAAGACGTGCGGGACAATTGTCTGCAGCCACATCATCACAGCGGTAGCCCATTCCTTAAACCTACATCAGAAAGTGCACAACCTGCAAATACGGCCGGTCAAAGCGTACAAGCACGGAAAGCCGACGTTGTATGGGATGGGGGTCCTTCAGTTAGTTGGAAAGACACCTAAGTTGGTCTGGGACAAGGGAACCAAACTTTGGACATGGCCGGATCCATTAGAGCTTCCAGTGTCGTTGCCTAGAGTACAAATTTAGGAGGTGCAGGAGGGGGGAATCTGGAGGTGGAGGTGGACGAGGAAGAGGACGACACACCTTATCACCTGCAACACTCATATCAGGTGGTCCGGCTCCCTGCAAAAGACTAGTTACCAGTTTGATCAGATTTCGTCCTGGGTCGCCTTTCTGGAGTAGATCGTTAGCAGCATGCAGTGGCGGCAGGAGCTGGACCATAGACGCATTAGGTGGATGTGCGACACACTTACCCACGGACGACATGGTGATTATCCACCGTCGCCTCCACTTGATATTGATACCTCGACTACTGCCGCTCCTGCTGCACCTCACAGTCCTTCCTCGACCGCTGTTGCTTCTCCTTCCCTGACTGTTGCTGCACTGAATACTCCTCCCCTGGCTACACCTCATAGTCTTCTCATGTCTATTCCACCTAGTCCTGGCCTGAATGATCTAATACAGACTCCTCCGGCACATTAGATATTTATGACCTTATGCTTGAACAATTTTATTTCGTGTTTATTTGTACATATTTCATGCTTATATATGCTTTTGGTACTAACTTGGCGATAACATTTTTTAACTTAGTTTATGTTTAACTTTGTTTATGTTATTGTTTGGTGTTTAACTTACCTTATGTTATTACTTGACCATTAACATTAATAAACGCAATTTTACAAACCATAATGTTAAAAAAAAGGGCAACTGAGGTATGTTTTTAACGCAATATATTTGGAACCACTAAACAAAGCGTAAACAAACATTTCTTATACTCCGAGTATTGTGTTTATTTGTTAAATTTAACCAAATCTTAAAACAAAAAACACCCTGATATTTGTATCTGGAATAATTGTTACACGCCCTGTATAGTTTAATACTCAGAGTATAAGAAGAGAATGACACCTTACACGCCCCATATAGTTTAATACTTGGTGTATTTGGAATAATTGTAACACGCCCCGTATTTTTGATTTAGAAAATCCAAAAAAGTTTCAAGCTTTAACTTTCATTCAAAAATAATTTAAAAAAATAAATAAATAAATACTAAAAATCAGTACATTCAGCAACACATAAAGACTTATATAAATTGCATAAAAGATTCAACAACAAAAAAAGAACAACCTAGATATAAGTATATTTAAAAAATAAAAATAAAATCATAACAAATTTTGAAGAAAAATAGTCGTATATTCACCCACCTTCAATTAGTGATAACAACATCACAAAATAAAAAATAAAAACATGAATCTAAACAATAACAAATAAAACCCTAATAAATAAAAAAAGGGGGAAAAAAAAAACTTGGTTATGTTAGACCATACAAAAAAAAAATTACCTCCAATCTTCACTGCTTCTTCCATCAACGATTCATCCGTAAACAAAAATCACATAAGACCAAACAAACCCTAAATATACCTCCAAATTTCAGATTCATCCCCCTGCTTCTCTATCTAAGATTTAAAAAAAAAAAACACTTCTAAGATGAAATAACACTTGAGGAGAAATAGAATAGAATCAAAGGAAAAAACTGATTTGTGCAAGAAAGAGAAAGAGATTTGAGCTACAGGAAAGTGTGAAAGATAAATATAAAGAAATATGTATTTTATGGGGAATTAAAAGCTTCCCAGGGAAGCTATCATACTCACATTGAATTTTAAATTTAAAGCCATTCAAAAACCCGCCCAAAAATATATACTTATATTCCAACCTGGGAATTAACATCACACATTAAGACGTATTTTATTTTATTTTATATATATATATATATTATATATACATAATTATCACATCATCACATACATAAGAAATCCTATGTGGAGCCTATGTGGCATGTATAAGTTTTTGCCAAGTTGGATTTCCAAACCCCTAGGAAAGTCTCCTTAGTAGAGGAGTTAGATATAGTAAATTAGTAATGGAATATATTAATGTTGTCATAGTGTTGTCAGTCATGCAAACTCTGCCATCAAAATAATTCAACAAATATTAATATAAGTTAAATATTAAAGTAAAGTAAAAGATATAGGTTATATATCTCTACTACCTTATCTCTACTATTTATATTATATTATAGAAATAAAAATTCTTCCACTCCCCCTACCCTAACCCCTCCCTGCCCCACTAACAAACAAAAAGTTTAAAAAAACGAAATGACCATTCTACCATTAATGAATTAATTAATGCTCATTCTTTTATCCATTAATTTAAAAATCTCCACTTAAAATACCTATAATACCCTTAATGAAATAATTTACAACATAGATCCCTCAACTTCTAAAATAACTACACCCCCTTTTACATCAATTACCTTTACAATAAGGCATCTTCCTATCCTGACGCCGTCATCCTCTCGTCTTGACTGTCACGTCAGCTTTCTCTCTCCAAGACACACCCAAGAATATCCACTCCCTATCATAACCTCATCCTCACCTCATCCTCAATTAAAAAAATTATAAACTTACACACACATACACTCTCTCTCCTCATCCCTAAATAAAAAACATATAAAAATCACACACATACGCTGCCGCATGGGCCCCACCCCACCTCGTCCAACGATTTCCAAAATTAGACAATATATGACGACGACCTATCATGACGAGATGATGCCTATGGCATCCACTCACGATGGGAAGGACGAGCAAAATGATGAATGCCTTAGGGAAAGGCCTTATGAAGCCAATCATATAGGGACGAAAAATAGAATGCCAAGCTTGTAGGTTTGTTCGTGTCACCCATAATTTTCTAATATTATATAAACCGAATAAATTTCCCGTTCTATTAAAAAAGATTTTTCTTTTATGGGATATATAACAAAGTTACAAACTTTTGTCATTGTTATGCATTTTCATCATAAAATAACACGTTACTTCATTAGTTTCAGGATGATATTGTTTGCTATAAAAAACACATCATTCGATCATAAATCAGAAAAGGTGTAGATCTGTAAGATTGATATATATTGTATAAATTTATGAAAGGATTTAAAGTCAGTTATGTTTCATTGTAAATTTTCATCTATTTGAATGACCATATTTATAAATCTGTTATCACTATTAAGTTTCATTGATTAATTTCTTTTATAAAATGAGTCGATAATTAAAAATACATGATTTTTTAAAAATCAATTACGTCACATGAGAAATAATAATAATATAATCACACATTTTGTTTGGCATTTTGGCAATATTCTACTTTATACGTAAGCTTGTATTGGACATCACCTCTCTTTCCCATATAATAATAATAATAATATTTTTTTAATAGTAAATTGGTTAAATGCACAAGCAAGTTATTATCGAAATTTTAATTTTGTTATTGAGAATTTTTAATAAAAAGTATTTAAACCATCATACAATTTATAACACGACTTATTAGTTGATTTTAGTGAAAGATTAAACATTTTGTCATGACAAAGATATGTAGACAACTAGATACATATTTTATTATATACAATCATATAGTATACTTATACAATATGTTATTTGTTATATTATATACATTCAAAAATTATTACATAAATACCACCTACTCTTAATAATTATATTTCTTAACATAAATGTACTTTGTTATCCAAAATAATACAAAGAAAAGTAAAAAATAAAATAAAAATAATTATAATAAAAAGTAGTTGGCCAGCCATACTGCTTAGTCAGCAAGCAGCTAGGTTGACTAACCATTTCAGTGATTTCACTATTCACTTAGAGCCATGTTAAAGTTGGGTGAAATGAAGGTGAAAGCCAGCAAACTTTTAAGGATGGTTGGTATAATGAATCGGTGAAAGTGACTAGATGAAATGTCTCACCGGCAGATAAAATAACGAAATTCTTAAATTTGCTAAATCGTACTACGTACGTGATATCTCTCTCTCACATGCAAGCGCATACATACATTGTCACACACAGACATAAAATATGTATGTATTCGTGATTTCGTGTTGTATATACATCATCAGTTTTTGAAATAAGATTAATGCAATTTGGATTAATTGCATTAACAAGATCGGAATCAGTCCTAGAGCAAAGTTTTTGAAATGGGACAGTTAGGAGAATGGGTTTTTATAATTTATTTTTATTATTATTGTTATTAATTTTTTATTTATGTCTTTTTTAATTAATGTAACGGTTTTTTTTAATGTATTATAATTTTAAATACTAATGAAATATGTTATTTTTAATTAAAATGTATTTTTTTTAATTAAATAAAACTGAGGTCCAAATGGTAGATGAAAAGTTATGAGGGCAAAAAAATGTGAAAGAGGTGATAAAGTGATAATAACTTGAAAGAAAAAAATATAGATAAAAGATGTGAACGGTTAAAGGATGATATTATCTTAACCCTTCTTTACCATTGGGGTGTTAGCCCAGTGGTCAGAAGGTTTTCCCTTAGGAGTTTTCTGCTGGGGGGGTCTCAGGTTCGAATCCTGCCACATGCAAATGTGGGTAGGGGGCCTTAGCAATGCTATACACATCTAACACATGGGGAACAAACCCTTTAGGGCATTGCCAAGAGTCGAACCAGCGTGGGCGCTCTCGCGTGGGGAGAGTTAGCCATTTATCCGCTGCTTCCTTACAAAAAAAAACTCACTTAGATGGGTTGGCCAGGGGTATTTAACTAATCCACTATGTGGGCCCCGGGGGTGAGTTTACCCAAGGTCTCAGGTTCGAGT
>JAOEHQ010028993.1:0-13494 GCA_025447715.1 Asclepias incarnata | reverse complement strand
TTTTATCAATAACAACAAATACAATTTTTATATACATGTGTTAGACAATTCAGAGCCGGCGGTCGGCGAAGCCGATTACATACACCATCACCTTTTAACTTCAACCATCAATCATCGCGCATTACGCAGGTATTATTTCTAGTTATTAATTAAATGAATTCTAGTCGAAGTCAAAATTATAATTATAAAAGATATTACTTAAAGGTTAAGTTATTAAAAATATATCCATATCCTATTAATTAATATAATATATACAATATATATATCCTAATAATATACACCTAATCAATTGATTTAAAAATATAAAACTCTTTCGGGTTTTCTCTCTCTGCGAAAAACGAAAAACGAAACCAAGAAATTCCATTGTGGTTCAAAGACATTAAAAACCAAATTATAATAAAGTAATTATTGTGTTGTGTTGTTTTGGCAAAACCAACGAAACAAAAGTAAAAGACCTTTTGTTTTGTTTTTGATCGGACGAGAGGCAAGACAACCAATTATTTGGTTTGTGATGATTCAAGATCTAGCAATCTCTGGTGTTTGTTAGACGTGTTTGTATGGACTATCCGTAGAGATATTCGTACTTATGAATATTGGTTTCAATCTATTAGTGTTCTTGAATCCGTTTTTAATTCAATTCACAACAGTTAGAGGTCATCAAACATATCTATTTATTATTTATGCTAACTAATTGTATGCTATACGTGATCTATTTTTCCGCTACGTTTACTTGTGATTATTACATGTTTAATATGCTGATGTTCCAACAGTGGCTTCACGAGCCATCGTATAGTGTAGTTAATTACATAAATAAACGTAAAATTGGACTTAAAAACGCAAGATTCACATTTTCTTTACTTTAATTTTTGATTAGTCCTTTGGGCAATATTTTGGTTAAAAAGTCGACCAACAAAAGTCTGAAAATTGGTAGAAGAAATTCTTAAGTCGTGTTTTAATTTTACATACAAATAATGCTTGTTTAATTGTTTTAATTGATCGTTATTTGAGTTGGTTATCAAAATTACTTGTTTAATTGATATTCATGATGAACACATGTATGTTTTTTCATGGATATATTGATTAATCGCTAATAAGTTTACATGCAAATCCGATGACTATAACTTGTTATACGCATATTTGGTTAAATTTTTAGTTTATGACAGCTTGACACATGTTCACTAAAAAATTCGTAATAATTGGGTTAGTATTAATTAGGTTATTTGGGTTGACGGGTCGCCCTGACAACCCAAGAAGCCAGCCGAACTGGTCTTGGAAAAAAAAATAGGTTGGTGGGTTGATAAGTAAAAAATACCTAACCCGAAATTGTTTTTTTTCAAGCCGATTTCAGATCCGGATTCGGATATAGTTTTCGAATTTATTAAACTTAAACTTATCTTGGTACATCATTATTTGGTTTATATTTTATGAGAATTTATAGAATATGTTTCATAAACTTTAACGACTATTTTGTTGTTTTTTACCTGGTCACCAACCAGGTATTAAACTAGTTTCAAGGGTTGAGATTGAATATAAAGTTTATTATTTTTTCTTTGCTATGTTGGCAATAAATATATATAATTTGTCTCTTTATAGCTATCACGTAACTCAAATACCGAAAAGAACGGTAGTGATATGTCATAGTTTAGTTTCTAAACTCGTGATAATGATATGAGGATTTTTATTAATCGTTTGGCTATATAGTGTATGGATAATCCAAATGTAATTCATTTTGAGAACCTAAATGGTATTATCCTTGTAAACTAACTAACTAAGTTACATCATGTCATATCTAACTTAATAAGAGTTTATTGACCTTCGCGATATTCAAGTTATATAATGATTAAAAAAAAGATAAGTTTTAAAAATTCATTTGTTAATAGCAATGTAAACACGTTGAATAGTTAAAAGAACAAAATAAAAAATAGGTTATTATTACCAATCATCAATAGATAAATTGGTATTTAAGACCACAAGGAGCATAGCGTTATACCAATATGGCACGCTCAAAAAGTTATCATCACGCCCCCATAAGGCTGGAGCACGCCATCTACATTGCTCCTCTAGGCGTGCTTATGGTGTAAAATGGTTTCCCCGTCTCATTTGTAACGCTCCATAATTTTGAATAAATTATTCCCAACGGCACAATAACGGATACTTACATATATATTTTATTTATTTTTTCAAATACCCCATCTAATATATATATATATACCCCATAATTTTAAACCAAAACACACACAACTTTTTTTTATATAAGATACAAAAGGGGCATTCTTTGGAATGCCCTACTTCAATAAAAAGAGGGGGAAAACCCTATTGCCAACATGGCGTCACATGTCCAATGGAGGGGAGTTTGGGGCTTTCTTGAAATGCCCTACTCCCCATAGTCTAAAAGACTTGAGACTTTAAGATTTTGAGTTTAATTTTTGATGTAAGTAAAAAAATGCTTTCAGGCCTAGAGAAAAGTGGATTTTGTTTCTTCTGAAATTAAAGTTAGAGATATGAAAAGATAATGTACGGATAATTAACCCATATATAAGCCAATGAACTCACAAATACCGACATACATATAAAGTAGACCCTCTCACACACACACAAACAACAACACATATAAACGGATGCAAACCTATTTATATTCCCGTCTTTATTCCTCTTTTCACTTCCACAAAATCCCCAATCTCTCTCTTGCACTCCCATCTCCAAGCCCTAAAAAAACCTTCCCTCAATTCCATCAAAATTAGGGTTTCAATTCCCAATTAATGGCCACTTCCACCACCAGCAACGTTTATATTCAAGTTATTGAAGATGTTATCAACAAAGTTCGCGATGAATTCATCAACAATGCCGGTCCCGGTGAAGGAGTTCTCACCGAGCTTCAAGCTGTAAGCCTTTTCGCTTATTTTTCATCAATTTTCAATCTTTTTTTACTCTAGATCTGTATTTTTTGTTTTTTTTTTCTGGGTTTTTAATTTTTTTGTGTGTTTGGATCTGTTTTTGTGAAAATCTTGGACTGTTTGTGTGGAATCTTGGACAGTTTTGTTGAAATTTTGTACCCTTTTCATGAAATCTTGACTGTTTTTGGTTACTGGGTTTTTGTGGGTTTTTTGTGTGTTAGTTATGGGAGTTGAAAATGATGCAAGCTGGAGCTATTGTGGGACCCATTGATAGATCGGCTGTTGCGAAATCGATGGCTCCTGGAGCTGGGTCGAATACTGTTCATGATCTTAATGTTCCGTATGAAGGTCCGGAAGAGTACGAAACGCCTACTGCGGATTTGCTTTTTCCTCCTGTGAGTACTTCTTTTGTTGAATTGTGGTTTATGTGAAATTTTTGTATGTATATGTACATATTTTCAAAATCCGAGCCTCTAACTGAGTATATATAAAAGGGAATATTGTTGAGATGTCATTTATTGTTTTGTGGGTTCATTATTTAATACGGATGTTGTTCGCAGACGCCGTTGCAGACCCCAATGCAAACACCGTTGCCTGCTCAAACACCATTGCCGGGAACTGCTCCAACACCTTTGCCAGGGACTGTGGACAGTTCATACAATATTCCTACTGGAGGCACTCCTATTACTCCTAGTGATTATTCTTCTTCAAACGAGAATGGAGCTGGGAGGCCTACTGGAGGCACTCCTAACACATTCATGGCAAGCGCATTTTTTTTATTTATCATTATTTCTGGTTATGCAAGATACGTTTTTGGCCAAGCCATTTGGTTTATCTGATAGTTTTTTCTACATTGGCGTTTTCATTTGGGTTTCAGATCTTTAAATGTCCAATTTGAAACAAACATTTATTGGATGATCTTTTTTTTTTTTTTATATTTATTTTGTAATTGAATGTGTAGTTTTTATAAATATTATATTTCTTTGACAGCAACCACCATCTCCTTGGTTGAGCAATCAAAGGGCACCTCCTCTTGATGTGAATGTTGGTAAGATTTTTCTCATTGATCTATTGAACATGTATACATGCTACAATGTATATACACATTAGATAGTTATGTTAGTTTACCTAATTATAATCTGTTGCAGCTTACGTGGAAGGTCGTGAAGATCCTGACAGATTAGCAGCCAATCAGCCGACAACTCAGGTTAACGTAGTGATATTTATTGCCATTTAATTGTGTCGGCGTTATCCCCCCGTCTCTTATTACACGACTATAATTGTGATCTCAACCACTTTTTTGTTTTATATATTTTTAAAAAACGAGGTTTCTAAATAAGAACCAGACAAATTAGCTTTTTAATCTACATAGAAATGGAAAAAGACATCATTACTTAAATATACCGGTATCACAAAAGGTCAACAGTTTACACATACATGTTTATCATTATGTAAGGACCATAAATGGCAATCTGTATTTTTTAATCATATGTTAGAAGAAATATCTTTTTATTTCTCTGTGGTGGTAACATTTAATCTTCACTTCCTTCTAAGAAGTGGCAACATCAGGGCCCGGCTTAAAAGTTTATTGGGTACATACATATTGGTCATTTACACAAGACACACACTCTGGTTATCAATTTGTTCTTTGTTTATTGGTTTTTGTGTCGACGTATTAACTAGATACCAACAGGAGTTGATAAACACAATTACTTTTATTGAAGATAACAATATATATTGAAACACTTGAAAAGTGGAGGGTAGAGTAAAGGATGTATCTAAAACTCCTAGTCAGATATTGACTTTTTGGGAAACAACACTGAAGACTTCATTTACTTTCCAGAAACTGTTTGATAATCAACAGATCAGCAGGTTCATTGGTTGGGTAAGATGAACAGTTGAGAAAAGTTAAATTAAGCTTGGTTTCTTGTCACATGTTTATACATGTAGATTTTTTTGTAATTATTAAAAATGCCCACTTTTGTTTACATCTTTTTTATAAAAAATAATTATAAGCCGTTGCAATAACGTGAAAGCTCCCCGGTGCCTCATTTGCTCGACCTAGGAATATTAAACAAGCAACTCATGAAGTTAACTAGTTCAGTTAACCTCTATCTTTGAGTCCTTAAGACCCCAAGAGAAATCACACATGAAAGATCCAAATAAATTTTGGTACAATCAGGAATTTGATTTTCGCATCCCCAAATGACTAATATATTAGTTGTGTCTACAACTTGCACGTAGGAGGTTCTATGATGTAATTGTTTTACAGAAGTGTTTATTATTGATCATATTCTTAATTATAGGATTTCTTTCTTTTAAATGCTGGAAAGCGCAAGCGGGATGAGTTTCCTTCGCAATATCGTCCAGGCGGATATATTCCTCAGCAAGATGGAGCCGTGGATGTGTTAGCTGGTAAACTTGAGGTGAAACTTCTGGGTGCTTATCCTTTTTAAGTTTCTACATGTTGACATATGTGATGTTTTACCTTGTTGTATAGCTGGCATCACTTATAAATGGTCGTAAATATTGATGCTGTTTTGATATTTTGATTATACACACACACACACATTTCATTCGTTAGATCTGATCAGTAATCAGATAACCTATCCTCAGAAACTTATTATTAAGTTGAAGTATCTGTTCTTATAATCTAGTAAATGGAGAATATATTTTAGGATATTAGTCAGGTGGTGTAAAAGTTGACAGGATAGGCAGAGTTTCAAAACCAAGAGCAGGTAATTATATATTATTGCTGTGTGGGTGTGTGGGGGAAGGTGGTAAGTGTGAGTATTTGTATTCCGTTCAACATCCTTGGAATACGAATTGTAATTTCTTTCTATTTTGTTATGGTATTCTGTTCATTTCGGCCATATACATGAAGCTGAGACATGATTGAAGTCCTATGCTTGGTGTTACTACCCGCATTAACGTTCATATAGAAGAAAACACTACCTGTTGGCCGCTGCAATATTTATTTAAACTATTACGAAGCATGTTTTCGTTGTGCTGAAGCGTTAAAATGGCTCAATGTGTCTCCTTAAATTATAAAGTATGCTCAAAAGTTTTTTGCTCCAATAATCAAAATACATTGACTGATTCTGCTTGTGAGAGTATGGTTTTACGGCAGAAAATGATCTACCATTATAAGTATTTTGTAGCAGTTGCTAATGGGCAAGAGATAACTTTGACTTGAGACAAAGGATATATCTAAAGCTTAACCTGACACGTTTGGTGAGAGTCTTTAACCTTTTTTTTTGGGAAAAAAGCAGACTTGTATTATCATATACCGAGTCTTCAGTTAATAATTAAATTCTGAAGTTTTCATCTTAAGTGGCATAATTGATAAACTTGTGGAACAAAATCAATGGCATCAATATCTTGTAATAGTTGCTAATGGGCAAAAGAAGTAAATTTGGAATGAAATCATATCAAAAGAAGTTGTATGTTCTGGGGATAAAGTGACAACCCGAAAAGGGAGTTGTTGCATTTGCTTTTAGTTGAAAAGTGTTTTTTTTTCCCTTGTATTGTAAACTATTTAGAACAGGCTAAACGTGATACCAAAATATACTACATAAGCATATAACATTTCAGGAGACATGCATGATATGTTTTGATGCATTTTATCTCATTATGTGTAGATCTTTCTTCTTTATCAAATATTTGGTATATGTGCTGTCTCTCAGGTTGGTCAAGGGAGCAATTCTCAATCTGGCCATGGACTTCAGCTGCCTTCTAGGATTCCTCAACTGGACGGGCCTATGCCTGATCCCTATGATGATGCACTTTCTACGCCAAACGTAAGCATTTGCCTTTTGTTTTTCTTGACAGCATTCTTTAAAATTAGCTAAAAGGGGATTAAATGGTTCTAAATCTTTGTGTTAAAATATAGTTTCTATAGTCATATATGACAAACTAATTTATTAACAATTAAACTTTTTTGGCGTATAAGTGTTTGAGATCAACCCAACGGGACCTATTTTTATGCTTTTCTAGTACAACAAAGATACCCAACCCTGCCAGGGGCAGGGTATGGGTTATGCTTTTCTAGTACATTTTTACTATATAAGTTTGAGGCATGCCAAGCTAATACACATACGCTGCTTGTTAGCATGCCTTCTACATTGAGGTAGCAATTTTGACTCATTAACCATAAAATTGAGTCAATATGAGTGTTATTTTATCTTGGATGGTTTAGTGAGTAGTGACAAAATTTTGAAACATTTCTAAAAAGAAAATGGGTAAAGTACCATGTTAAAAGATGCCTGAAGTGTTCTCAAAGGCGCTTTGGTTGCGGTATACATGTAAGATCTTTTGTTCAAGTTGAGGCTTTTCCAAGCATATTGGTTTCTTTTTATTGAAACGGGATAACCAGCCTTATAACCAACTTCTACCATTTTTATGTCCTTTCAGAACTAAAGCGTTTTACGAGTTACCACACGTGAATTTCAAAGTTATAAGTGGGATATAGGGGCAACATTGTATATATTTTTTCGCTAGATACTTGGTTCGCTATTCTTCATGGAATTTGGAACTCTATAGTTTGCTACTATTTATGGTTTGTATTCATAAGAAAAAAAAACAGATTTTAAGCACCGGTGCACGTATGTACATCCTCACACACATATAAAGTTTAATTGATACCATAATAAATAAAATTGTACCAAATCATTATAAATTTAAGCAATATGGCTATATTCAGTTACTCAGTAATTCCTTGCTTTTGACTGAAGATATACAACTATCAAGGAGTTGTTAGTGAAGACTATAATGTAGCAAACACCCCAGCTCCACCAGGTTAAATTATGACCTATTCTGAAGCAAATTTGTCTGCCTGCTTGTGTGTTTAATTGGACTGAATTTTTTTTTATCTTGTGTCGTCTCCATTCCTTTAGAGCTACAAGCTCCAACTCCAGCCATGGTCAATCAAAATGACCTTTTAGACGATGATGAAGATGAGCCTTTAAATGAAAATGATGACGATGATGATCTTGATGATGTGGACCAAGGCGAGGAACTAAATACACAGCATTTGGTTCTGGCTCAGTTCGACAAGGTATAATTTATATGCATATATATTTGTTAAAAGTGCCAATTTTGACATCCGAGTTTTGTCAAGATTTTGGAGGCCTTACGCAAGTATAATTGTACTCCTTGAGTTAATGCATGGGGCTTTTTTTCTTGAAGTCTTAATTCTGTATGGAGCTAAGTTTTATATGGCACAAATTAGCAATACTTCAATAGTAACATATTCTAAATGTAGCCCGAGCATAGTCACATAAATTGCTCAATCACCCGCGTATCTCGTATTGGTACGAAGTGTACCGAAACGCAAGTCGCTAGCGTTCCAATCGCCAATGGTACGGCGAACCGAATCAGGGTGGTACGACGAACTGAAAGGCAAAATGAACGCGTCCCAATCCTACTGGTACGGCGAACGAAATCGTAAATGGAAACCATTCCCGTTTTGACTTCCCAACTTCCAAACGTGGATTGATGCTATGGTGAACAAAGTACATACCTCATTTTTGGATCTGACTTTAGGGTTTTTCCGTCGTGGCTGATGGTTGTACGAGCAGTGGTAACTGAGTTTACCTGTGATGGTGGCTTGCTGCGGTGGTGATGGATATGAAGTTTACCGGTGGCTTGCTGGTGGTGGTGATGGAGTTATTTGTAATTATGTGGAAAGGGTGGAGTAGCACATGATATATGTGAAGGGTGGAAGACAGTAATTATACATTGGTATTAAAGGGTGGAGTGGAAGACAGCTTTTGTTTAGTCAAAGTCCATTAATTGGCAAAATGTATATTATATTATTAATTATATGATATGGATTATTTATTAGTTTTATTATTTTAAATAACTAATTTTACACATGTAATATATGTTTTTAGATATATTTTGTATATTATATATTATGCTCAGTTTGTTTTGTCAATCTTTTTTTAATATTTGCTAATAGTTGTGATATAATTTGATAATATAATATATTTTAATATATTTTGATATTTCTCAGTTTTTGGTACAACGTACTGAATACATGGTACACCGTACCGTTTCGTATCGCTTCGTACCGAAATGGGTATACCCCCTCCGTACCGAATTCGTTATGAAGAGCGAATTGCGTACCCGAACCGCGTACCCATACCGAAACGTACCGCGTTTTATGTGACTATGAGCCCGAGCCTTATAGAGTTATAGATTTAACTGACTACTGTGTTAATATGCTATTGTCAAAAGGGTTGGGATCACCCTTTGTCCTTGCCGTAGGCAGCCTGTGTTAATATGTAATTTATGCTGTACACTTTATGCAATTTGCTTCAGCTTTTGTGCGACCTTTTATCAAAGTTCTACTTCATGAACAAACATAAAACTGGTTGGCAGGTAACTCGTGCCAAGAGCAGGTGGAGGTGCACTCTCAAAGATGGCATCATGCATATAAACAACAAAGATGTATTATTCAACAAGGTTTGTTTTATTTATATATATTTTTTACTGGAACTTCTCTACGATCAGTTCGCTGCCTCACAATCAAACACTTCCATGGTTGCAAGAAAATTGACATTGCATGTTGGAATTTACCATGAAAACTGCAGCATCTTTTTTTCTCTTCAGTATCTGCTCAAGTGCTTCTTTATTTCCTATCAAATTTCTTATAAGGACGATTGGTTGTTTGATAAAACTGTTGTATTATGTGATTGTTGGAGGGCTTAAAAGTATTGTTTGATTTATGGTGAGAATAGTTGCATAAAACCTCGTTCCTTGTTTATTGTCGTAATTTTTGTGGAAGATGTAGTTAGAGGTGGTAATTTTGACCCATTTACTTATGAATGGGTCGTTGGAGTTATGTTTTTTGTCTAACTGGTCAGTCGGGTAAGAACAGAATAGCTATACATGAATTGGGTCAAAATGGTCAGCTTGTGGAGAGTGGCTCACATAATGTATTCATAATGCACAAAACCTCTTGAATCATATTAATCAAATAAGTTATATTATTATCAAAATAATTTAATTCTTGTAATTATATATTACTCACCATGACACTAATAAAAAGCTTCAAAATTTAGGATATTAAGTGTTTCGGGTTTACCCAATCTGTACCTAAAGCTACCAGGTTTGACCCAAACCTGTTTTGATCTTTTACTCAATCCACCCATTTTGCTGCCTCTAGATGTATATGTTTATGGATTTTTATACTTTTGTATCCAACTTACTGTTTCGGATTTCCTGTGTCAGGCAACGGGGGAGTTCTATTTCTGATTATTTGCCTCTAGATGTAAATATATTTATGGATTTTTATTCTTCTTTATCCAACTTACTGCTTCGGTTATCCTGTATCAGGCCACTGGGGAGTTTGACTTCTGATTATGGCCAGAAAAACGAGAACTTCCAACTGTGAGGGCACAGAGTTATCATCAGAAAAACATGTAGAGTGACCGTCTCTTTTTAGTGAAAAAACCGAACTCAATTGAGGTGATTGATGTTTATGAGGTGAAAAGGCTTACCTGATGTATATAAAGATGAAGAGCATTTTGTTTGGCCCTAGTATTTACGGGCTACCTTTAGTCCCATGAGAAAAACCACTTGTCTTTCATGGGACAGTAATTCCGGTTATACCCTTTGGATTTTGGTTAACTTTTATATTAAACTGCATTATTTATTCTATGTACGTTTTCTGCTATAAATGTAGCCGGCAGTATTGTGGGAATTTATGGTTTAGTAGTCAGTAGAAGCCTAAAAATAGCCAACCTGTGATGTAGATTTTAAAGGGTTGGCTTACATTCAGGTTAGGTCATTAAAATGTAGTAGTAAACTACAGGTTTATTGGGCTGGCGGCGGACCAGTTCTTGGTCAACAAATGTTGTGATTGCTTGTTAATCTAGAAAATTGAAGATATTTGTTTGTGTTGATTTTGAAAATTAGCGATGATGCTTACTTATTGATCTAGAATCTAAAAGGTAGGTACCTATTAAAGTTACTAAATGGAGTGAAGTTAGTGTTATGAAATTAAAGAATTAGGGATTTTCTTTGTTCAGCTGCCACGGTTGCATAAGAGCAAACCTTTAATCTTTAATCGTTGATGCTTGGTTGTGTGCTTTTCGGTCTAGATTTGGGTGTGAGCTTGAGGGCAACTGAGGTGATTAATATTTATGAGTGCATAGGGAGCGGTCTTGGTGTGGCTTTTGGCGTGCTTAGAGCATACCAAGTCCCTCCCTCGGCGCCAAACTCTTTATTCTTCTCTTGGCGTGGCCACACGGAATGTCTCGCTCTCTCCTTTTACCAAATTCCCCTTTACTTTTGCTCTTGCCGTGGCCCATACTCTGGTCTTTGGCACCATACATTCTCTTGTTTCTCTCGACTGATGTGGCCGGTGGAGAGTGGTGGTAGTGCCCGCTTCTTTCATGATATTATGACATAGGTGTTCATTTTAGTCTAACCGGTAACCATTTTGGATCTTGGTTCAACATTGGGATTTGGGAGGCCTGAACTAAAAGTTATGTTCCAATTGATTATAACGGACGTTTTTTATTAAAAAACTGGCAAGAAGCCAATGATTAAAATACAACCTGAAGTTTGAAACTAAATGACTTTAAAATGATGAGAACCTAAGTGATACCGCATGCTAATATTAGTATACAACTAACACTGTCATCCAAGACATAAAAAGATACTTTACAATCTTCATACATTTGTTAAAATTTCATCAGTTATTTTCAAAGATAACCATCGTCAAGTGATCTAGCGGTAAGAATTTACGTTTCTTTATAAAAAGCTTCAGGTTTGAATCCAGTCATAGATAAATATCTTGGGGCTGGCAAGAGAAATTATTGAAACCGGCCATGGGCAAAAAAACCAGTTAGTCCGCTACATTTGAGTTAAAATGAATCGTCATCCATCGATAATCCGGACAAAAAAAACCTTATCCGTTTACTTGTTTTTTATATTTTCAAAGGTATTTTTAGTCCGGATTCTTGACTTCATCAAAAAGGACCACTAACTTGGCTCACGTGAGACTGACTAGTAGGATTTAGCAAATGAGAGGATTGAGTGAGTTGCTGACAACTTTTATATTTCAAATTAATATATTATTAATATTAATTAATTAAAAAAAATATGTAGATTGACAGGGACATCTTTGACCTCAGATGTCTTTTTGGCACCCGTTATTATCCACCCCATAAAAAATAGCTTCTGACAACTTTCTTGGCAATGTAAGACACACTGGAAGCATGACTTGAATCCAAGACCTCCTTATTTCCAAAAATTACTGCAGTGGGTCTATGTGTTTTGCAGATATGGGTGTCATTTGAGCTATGTTCAATTGGTAATTTATTTTTAATATAAGTATTGTAAACCCAAAAAATGAGTTTTTTGGATTCAGATTATTCGAAAAACGTAAGTTTTTGACTCAAATGTATATAGCCTAAACGGGTATTTTCATGACCTTTATGATTCTTTCTCATATCATCCTAAAATATTTACTTAGAAAGATTCGAATCTAAAATGTGTAACAATATTAACATGATTGACTAGTAAGCCATTAAACTGTCGGTGTTGTATTAAAATATAATGTTACAAATCATATCAACTTAAGTCGCGTTGTGGGGTCACGTGGTATTAAAGATGGTGACGGAGTGATGGTAGGACGTGTGTAGGGAAGGGGTGGCTACATGTTATGAAGTGAAGGATTCATTATCTTTAGAAAAATCAAGTCATTTATTAGAAACTTTTTATTATATGTTTTACTCGAAGCACAAATAATGTCACATATGTATGTTAGACTGTTAGGTCAACTTTAGATTATTGTAAGCATTGCATTTAAGTAGGTAGGTTTCTCCGTGTATTCCGACGAGAACGAAGCAAATTTTATTTAAAACATACTAAAATCAAAGTATCGTATTTGACACCTTTGAAAAAAATAATATTAACACGGTAAAATAATAACTAACTAAATTTAAGAACCAAAAACTAATAGTTATCTAAAGCTAGAGGGGACGAAACGAAAGTTAAATTAAATAAGGTGCACCATATTACATTGTAAACTACTAAAGAATCGTATTTGAAACCATTAAAAAGGTGAACGAAATAAAATAAAATATGATAGAAAAACCTATTAACTTAACTGGAGGGATCATGAAACGACCAAACTTAAAAGACCAAATATTTTTTTTTTTTTTTTTTTTTAATCTCGGCGAGACTCAAACAAATCTCGGCGAGACTCAACCAAATCTCGG
Organism: Asclepias incarnata; assembly: GCA_025447715.1. Lineage (NCBI taxonomy): Eukaryota > Viridiplantae > Streptophyta > Magnoliopsida > Gentianales > Apocynaceae > Asclepias > Asclepias incarnata. Next base: position 365 of record JAOEHQ010028993.1, on the reverse strand, counting down.
CGAGACTCAACCAAATCTCGGCGAGAGCAAGAATTTTATTTTTATACACACTGCCGTCTCATACGCTGGAGTACCACCGTATGAGACGGTGCCCCACAATTCACAAATTTAGCGTAAGGTTGAAAAGGTCCAACGTAAAACAGGAGATTTTGGCTATACGCTGGAAACCCACATTACACACCACCGTCTCATACGCCGGGCTAGGGGCGTATGAGACGCCAGGCCCTGCACCAATCTGCAGATTTTGACCAAAACCATTTCAAACCATTTTCCGCAACCAAATCAAAAGACCAACACATCGAGACCAACATTTCAATGCAGAAATCATATTTTGACCAAATATAACTTTCATAATAATAACTTTG
>JAOEHQ010028982.1:0-13495 GCA_025447715.1 Asclepias incarnata | reverse complement strand
GGTATGGTCCGAGTGGGCTTTTGGCAACCTTGGGTATCATTCGTTTAATTTTAATCTAATAGGCATTAAACGTGAAATTTTTGAAAACCACAGGTACCATTTCAGTAATTAACTATAAAAAAAAGTTGATGTAACACTCATATAGTTAAAAAAAATAAAAATTGGATTAGATAACGCCTTGGAGTCTAAACTCTAGAGATACAGACAAAACTATAGTTGGAAATGCCGAAATGGCCTGAGGCTGCGAATTAGGCAAAACACAACCGAGCCATGTGGGTAGAAGGTAGTCTCTCACCATCACATGTCCTCACATTATTGTCTTATATAATTTCTACGTACAATCCCATGTTAACTTCTTTTTTTTTTTATATTAAAGTTAAATGACCTTAAGCCGTATCTTTACTCCTTTATAAAAATTCTAATCCCTCTAGTTTTGGAAATGTTAAAAAACAGAGAGATGCGAATGTACGAAATTGCCATTTATTATTTTATTTTGTCTGTCACTTTCTTTCTAATTTGTCAGCCTCCACCACTCCAATTTATTTATTATCACTCTCTCTCACACAAACGCACACACGAACCACAAAACGCTTTCAAAAAATCCTCACCACCATCGCTTACGCGCGGGTATCTGACGCCCTGTAAATTGCATCTGTCGCAACGCGCGGGTATGATGCTAATTCAACCATAATTATTTTTCCCCCATTTCTCACAGCCACATTAGCATCACATTATCTATTTTTTATTTTATGTTTCAGAAAATAGTATTACTAACCATATCTTTTTCTCATCTCTTTCTCAAATATTTTATTATTAAAAAAAAAAATTTAGGTAACGACCCCACCTTTTAAAAGCTCCCGACATCTCTCTCTTTCTCTCTCTCTCTGAATTCTCCTTCTTTCTTACCAGAACACAAGCTGAGAAAACACTCCTAGAAATTCTTCATGCCAACGGTTGACACCAGAAAACACCCAAAAAATGCATGAGAAAATGACCGTTGGGAATGGCCTAATATTTTTTATTTTTGTATTTGCTTTTAGTTTTCAAAAAGGAAAAGAAAAATATGAAATAAAATAAACAAAAAGAAAAAAACTAAAACAACAACAATACTCAATTATATTAAAAGCAGGATATGCGAGACTGTTTTCAGATAGACATCCAGCAAAATGTGTAACAAAAATACAAGTGACATGCAATTGTTGGTGTACTAGATAATGTATGTCAACCACGAAGAAAAAACTTATATGCATATAGGCATAAAAAGTATTTAAGCATAAAAACATATAAAGTATGTAAACATAACGACACACACATACTAGGGTCTTTTATTTGTGCGATGCGCATGTTATTATAAAATTTTATTTTCTTAAGCAAGATGAGATCTTCGGTATTTTATTTCATGCAATATTGATAAACATAAAATACAGTTAAAGTGTAATGAAATATAAACCATAATGATCCATTGTTTTTATAAACTGATATGTGATCTCTTAGAATTTCATCACACTAGTTGAAGTAAAATATTTTAGTTAAACATACATCATTAGATAATAAAATTCGTAATAAGGTAAGAAGCTTTAAATATAATTAGAAACCAAATTATAATTACAATTAGATTACAAAGAACAAATCTATTATTCAAATTAAGGTTGAGTTCTCCTCTAAAAAAAATACCAGATATTTGAAATGGTTGAAGCTATCTTAAATTGACGCAAGTGTCTTGAAAATTATTTTAAAGAAATAAAATCACCTTGCAATAATTTTTAATACCCAAAATCACCTAACTCTCATCGTGGTTTTAGAAGCTTAATCCTGATTTTAGTCCACTGGTTGTCTTTATCAGAGATCATGTCCTCGGTCATTAAAAGCTCCTTCAGGCCCATCCTAACTCTCATCTAAGTTTTAATTTACCTCTTCTGTGTAAATTGTCGACATAAATAGTTTCCACCTTCCTAACTTGTTCTGATAGTATTCTTCTCCTAACATCTTCAAACCGTTTCAGCAAGCCTTTCCTCAGCTTGTTGATGATACTTGCAACTTTGAAATCCACTCTAAAAACCTAATTCGGTATCATATCCACATTGTTTTACCACATGTCCACCCTAACATCCTTAGCTCTGCCACTTCCATTTTGTTTGTTTGTGTCTTCGTTATTGGAAAGCACTCTGACCCATATAACATAGCTGGTCTAATTGCTACTCTGTAAATCTTTTATCTTAGCTTTAACGAGACTTTAATATACATGTAGCTCTACACTTCAGCCAACCAACTTGCATATGGTGAGTCATGTCTTCATCTTTCTTCCTTGACTTGTGTAGCACCGAGCCCAAATATCTAAAAGAATCATTCGACTGTAAAATGTGTTCCCCAATATGTATTTCTTCGTATCATGGGATATTCACTCGCATCCCCCGTGACATCAAGGATCAAAGTAAAATGGTATGGGCTAAGGGATGATCCTTGGTGTAAGCCTACTTCAGTTGGGAAATACTCTATGTTTCCCACCGGGGTCCTAGCTTGAGTATTTGCTCCTTCATACATATCTCATATGGCTCTTATGTATCTTTCTTGGCTCATTTTCCTTTTGGAGTCCTCCAAATAAGCTCCCATAGAACTATATCATAGCTTTCTCCAGATCTAAGAAAGTTATGTAAAAGTCTCTTTGTTTTTCACTGTACTTCTCCAAGAGACTTCTGATGATGTGTATTGCCCCTGTCATGACCTTTTTAGCATGATAATCTGTATTGCATATGTTGTGAACCTTTATGGCATGATGCTGAATTGGTGCTCTGGCGTATTTATAAGGTAAAGTATATATCATAAGGTTTGTTAATGACATAAGTTTATGTTGTTAATAAAAAAGTTTCATGCATAATACAAATAGGTAAATAAAAGAGGGATTCCTTTGCATCTTGCGACTATTGAAGTAATTAATAAAATTGGTGCTAAGGTTGGAAAGGTGGTGAATCCATCTGTGGCAAAGGAAAAGGACATGAACAAATCGGTTGAATGTGTTGGTATTTTAGTTGGTGATGGTATAAAAGTAAAAAAGGTGGTCTCTTTGAGGTGGCATAATAAATTTCTTAAGGTTTAGGTAGAAGAAAAGACGATTGATTGGTGTCCCCCTTGTGGTATTACAAAGAGTCATCCGGTGTCCGATTCTTCTACCCAAGTGGGGACGTCGACCAGTGCTTAACGAGATATGGAAGAGGGTGAAATTCGAAATAATAATAATGTTGGTGACAATCCGTTGCATGGGGATGGGAAAGATAGTAAAGATGAATCTGAAGTAAGGATTGAAAACTCTTTTGTGTTCTCTTCTACTCCTGAGGCTCATGTGGAAAAGGTGGGTAGGGATACTGAGAAGAGCAATTAGAAATTTAGTATTGCTAGTGATTATTCGAGGCCTAAGAAAAGGCCTGGGGAGGCTGCTCCTTTGTTCATGGATGAAGTTGGGGGGCCACTTGACAGGCTGAAGTGGGTAAGCTGAATGGAGATGGGCCTATTCCTGGAGCTAATGTCGTTTTACCTGATAGGGAGGATGCTTATGTCCCTAATTTAAACTGCCATGTAGAGAAGATCGATTCCAACAAAAAAGAGGCTCCTACAATTGTTGATATGGATATCGAAGCTTAGGAAACAATTAAAATTGGTTTACAGATAGGTGTCAACTTGGAAGGTACTAAGGAGAAAATCTTTCAGGCTATCCAATCCGAAGGTATTAATGCAGTTTTCCAATGAATTCATTAACTTCAATTATTAGAGGAATAAAGGGGAGTGGAAAAGGTAGTTGGAATAAAGGGATTAAAATTCAAGAAGGGATTTCTTTTTTAGCTATGCAAGAAATTCAATATGGGGGGGATTTTTGAAGATGTGTTTCGTGGTTTTTAGGGTAAATTGGGTATGGATTTTGAAGTGGTGGATCCTTGTGGCCGATCCGGTGGTCTTGTGAGTATTTGGGAGTTGGGACCCTAGTATCTTTAAGAAGGTGGATTACGTTAAAAGTAACAATATCTTATTGGTAAAAGGGTTGATAAAAGAGCATGATAGTTTTGTTTATGTGGTCAATGTTTATGCACCACATAATAGTAAAGAAAAAAAGGTATTATGGGGCTTTATTAGTCGTGGCTGTAACTTTGCTTTTATCACTCTCATCCCTAAGACTATCAATCCTGGGAATCTCAATGATTATAGGCCTATTACCTTGGTAGCGGTGATAAGCAAGGTGATTTCCAAGGTGTTAAGTGAGTGACTAAAGAAGGTTTTGAGTCCTTTGATTTCCAATTCTCAAACGGCATTTTTAAGAGATAGATTGATTTTGGACGGGCCATTGATTCTCAATGAAATGGTTTCGTGGATCAAAAAAAGGAAAAAAGAGGCGTTAATTCTCAAAGTTGATTTTCAAAAGGCCTATGATAACGTCAATTGGAAGTTTTTATTAGCAGTCATGAATCAAATGGGTTTTCCGGAAAAATGGTGCAATTGGATTTATGGTATTTTATCGTCTACTAGGGCGGCGGTTCTAGTGAATGGTTCTCCAACGTTTGAATTTCAATGTTGCAAAGGAATGCACTAAGGTGACCCTATTTCTCTTTTTCTTTTTTTGATTGTTACAGAGGGTTTTTCTTGCTTGATCAATAAGGCGACTAGTTCAGGATCTTATTCTGGATTAAAATTGCCAAATAATGGTCCGGGTTTTTCTTGCTTGATCAATAAGGCGACTAGTTCAGGATCTTTTTTTGGATTAAAATTGCCAAATAATGGTCCGGTTATTTCCCATTTATTATATGCGGATGGTTGTACATTTGTGGGAGATTGGTCGATTGATAACTTATACAAGGTGGCTAGAGTTCTTAGAGTTTTTTTTTCTTATGCTCCGGTTTGAAGAATAATCTTGGGAAATAAAATCTTTTCGGGGTTGGGGTAGATAATCTTGTTAAAAGAGCTCTTGAATTGTTTAAATGTAAGGAAGGTATGATGCCTTTCATGTACCTTGGGTTACGAATCGGTGGTAACATGAATAGAGTGTCAAGTTGGAACTTTTTGTTTGACATATTTGAATCGTGGCTAGCTAGTTGGAAGGCAAATTCCTTATCGATTGGTGGGAGGGTAAATCTCATTAAAGCCGTGTTGGAGAGTTTACCCACTTACTACTTCTCACTTTTTGCGGTGCCGAGCTCAGTTATTGATGGGTTGGAATCAATAATTAGAAGATTTTTATGAGGAGGTTCTCATGATAAAAGAAAGATTATTTGGGTTGCTTGGGATCGGTTGGCATCACCTGTTAATGTTGAAGGTTTGGGTATTTGTAAGTTAAAAGATTCTAATGTTGTTCTTTCCAAATGGATTTGGTGTAGAAATGGTCGGGGGCTCTTTGGAGAAGGGTAATCGATTCAATACATGGTTCGTGTAGAGGGTGGAATTGGGTCCTGTTAATCGGTCCTTATCAAGTGTTTGGAAGGCGATTGTTGGGCAAGTCGATAGGATTAAGGTGGTAGGTAACAATTTGAATGGCTTATTCAAAGGTGTTTGTGGAAAGGGTGACCGTATTCGCTTCTGGTTGGATCCTTGGGTCACAAATTTGTGCTTGAAGAACACCTTTCCATTATTATTTAGAATGGAGAACGACAAAAGATGTGTGGTTCAAGATCGGTTTTGTCTAGAGTCTAGAGTCAAAGAGGTTCATTGGTAATCAAGATTGGTACTTGACATCGCTATCTCTTGAAGTAATACATGAATGGGATGGTTTTCGAGGGCTGTTGGACGTTATTCGTCTATCTGAAGCGAATGACAGGTGGGTGTGGATAGGGGATTCTCAAAAAAAAAAATTCGGTTAAGTGTGTAAAGAAATTTCTCCGGAGTGGCACGGATTTTAGTGACAGATTTGTGTTTAAATGGGCGTCCGGGGTTACAAAAAAATGTAATATTTTTATTTGGCGAGCCGCTCTTGACCGTGTGTCTACATACAAGGGGCTTCAGGTACCGTAATTGTCATTTTGGTTCGACTCTTTGTGGGTTGTGTGAGACTTGGGATGAGACCATCAATCACTTGCTTTGTTATTGCTCTTTTTCGGCGGATGTTTGGGGGCGCATTGGTGCGTGGTGTAAAATTGGAAACTCATGTTTTCTTCGGTTCAAGATATTATCGAAAATTATGACAAAGTGGGTTAGGGTAAAGAAAGAAAGAAGGTTTTCAAAGGTATTCTCTTTGTCACTTGCTGGTGTCTGTTGAAGGCTAAGAATGAAAAGATCTTTCAACAGAAAAGGATTTCTAGCAACAAAGTCTTTCTTGATGTTAAAGCTATCGGTTTTTTGTAGTATAGAAGTAGATTTTAAAAAAGAACTATTAGTTGAGAGAATTGGAATAGTTTTAATGTAATCTAATCCTCATCGTATTGGTTAACTACTCTGTAATTGCAAAATAATATATTTTTGATGTGAATAATACGTACTTTTCGAGAAAAAACCTTAACTATCCATGGAAATCTGTTGGATAACCACCGTCTAAACCTCCCGAAGCCAAAAATAATCAGTAGGAAACTTTCATATTTATCTAAAACAACTGTTTAGGTAAATACTATACAAAACTTGTTTTACTTACTATAATAAAATTATATCTTCTGTAAAATCTTAATTGACAAAAGCATAAAGTAATAATGTACTTATAAGTAAATAAGTTGTATTAACATTTTTGAAAACTAGAAAAATGTCCGTGCAATGTCGCGGTGATGGTGATGGTGATGGTGATGGTGGCGGTAGTGGCGGCGGCGGCGGAGACGATGAGTAGCTATTGATGTAAAATAGGTAGTGTATTATAGGTTTATCAAGTGGAGATTTTAAAATAATAAGTAAAGGAGAGGGGTATTTCAAGTAGTTTAAAGTTGTAATTTTAGAAAAAGAGGAGAGAGAAGTTGATGCTTTATATAGTAGTATAGATAATTAGTTGACTTAAAAACATAAAGTTAAAATGATCTTAAATAAAATATCAAAGGGATATTTAAAATAATAAGTAAAGAAGAGGGGTATTTCGGGTAGTTTAAAGTTATAATTTGAGAAAAAAAAGGAAGGAAAGAGGGGTGTTTGAAGTATAAATAATTGGTTGACTTAAAAACATAAAGTTAAAATGATTTTAAATAAAATAAAAACATATAATAAAAGAAAATTATACGGTAAGTTTTAACTATATATTTTAGAAATATAAAATATGTTGTTAGTAGCATCTATCATATATATTGCTATCTATAATACTATATAAAATATTTTCACCGCTCACGTTTCTTAATATATGATTTGATTTACCTATATTACCCCTCAACCTTATTTAGTATTTAAAATATCTCCACTTCTACTTGATATACCTATAATGTCTTTATTAATTTACACTATCTATCTCTTAACTTCTAAGATAACTACATTATACCCTTTATATCAATTACCTTTATATCAATTACCTATACTATCCACCGCCGTTTCCATCACCACCAATCGCCGCCACCACCACACCGCCGCCACCACCTTTACCACCGCATTGCACGAACATCCATCTAGTTTTCACAAATATATTTTAATTAAAAAATATATTATACATATTTAACAAACTTTAAAATAAATAATAGTAGATAAAAATAGCTAGAACAACAAAAAAATTTCAAAGTTTTTTTTTAGTAAAACACTTATTTACCTTTGCAAAACATGTTAAAAATTTGTATGTTATATCTTCCAAACAATAATACAAAACAACCAAAAATGGACCCCAAAAGGCCAAAACAATGGAAGGCGGGAACACACACTCTCTCTCACACACACGCACCGCCGTCCCTTTCGCCGGCCGGAGTTTCAACGTACCTTACTTTCTCTCTCTACCTTTCACAATCACAACTATTATTCAGTTGTTATATTAATGCTTATGCACACTGTTCCTATCGTGCCGGCCTCTACTTTCTCTCTCTATATCTTAACAGCTATGCATGTACACATACATATCTATATATCTATATCTATATATTGTATATATACATATATATTTTGAGTTTCTCTCTCTAGGTTACAGATTGTGAAGAACAGCAACCAATGGCTTCCGGTACCAAAATGCTGAACAATAGGCACGTTACGCCACCGCCTGCCGGTAGAAGTGTTTCCGGCAGTGGCGGTGTTTCCGTACGGTCTAAAACGCCGTCGTCTTCTGGCTCTAGACGATCCGTTACGCCGAATTCTCGTTCGTTCACTCGTCAGAGTGATGATGATGCAGGTTGTTTTTTTTTTTTATCGATCTGTATTTTTATCTAAAACGATGTCGGTTTCGTGCTTAGTTGTACATAATCATTCTCAATGTGTGTGCATTTTGTGGAAAATGTGTGATTGTTAAATACTCATAATGTAATTATTTCACTGAATTTGATAGAAAATTTGTATTTGTAAGTTACATTTTCCTAATTAGGGGAACGTTAAATGTTTTTGACAAAAAAAATAAAAAAAATAAAAATAAATAGAGATTCAATTTTAGTTATAAAAAAAAACATAATATCCAAAAAATTTCGATGGAGGAACCAAATGTAATGTTCAAAAAAGCAAATATATATATATTTTTTTGCTCATTTTTGAACTTATGTTCCTTTTTTATTCAAAAGAATAATTATATGTTCGCTTAATTAGGAAATTGGTGTAATTATGGTTTGTTTATTTATTTTTAAATTAGGACTTTTGTTTGAAATATTTATTTCATAGTTTGTTATAAGTAATGTGTGTGTATATGTAGAATGATTTGTTGCAAACCTTGTGTGCTCTAGGAAAATAGGTAACTAATCTGAAAGAGAGATGCAGTTTGACTTTTCAGGTCAACCATGATGTGGTCTCTTGTAATGATTGAGGAAAAAAGTATCATGAACTAACCAATGCTTTTATAACAAAGTTACAAGTTGTTACTTTTTGGGGGTGATTATGTCTCATAATGAACAATGTCACGTTGAAAAGTTATGTATATTCCGCGAATTGCTTTTCGGGTGTACTTGTACATCATTGCATTTCTGTTTGATGGAAAGAAAGATGAATAATCTATTAGCAAGTTTTGACAATATGGAAACACATTTTGTGTGTGGCTTGAAGTGGTTTGCTAAATGAATTATGAGTATTGGCTAGGACTTGTGATGTATAACATTTTTGGAGGTTTTTAAATTTGTTTTTACCACAGAATCTGGAAGGGTGAGAGTTGCGGTTAGACTGCGACCTAAAAACACAGAGGACCTCGGTTCAGATGCTGATTATTTCGACTGTGTAGAACTTCAACCTGAGGTAACCATTATATTAAATTTTCAAGAATATCTTTTTCCCCGATTTCTATATTGTATACCATATCTCACATTCTGATCTGAATTGTGTGTATTGTGTAACATCTCATTTCACCATGTATGGTCCGTGGTTTGCGCAAATAGCATTCTGTGAATAAGTTGAAATTATATATGATTGCTTTCCCTCGTACAGCTTAGGAGGCTGAAGTTGAAGAAAAATAATTGGAGTTCCGAGTCTTACAGGTTTGATGAAGTATTTACAGAATCTGCTTCTCAAATGCGTGTCTATGAGGCGGTAGCAAAACCTGTAGTTGAGGTAAGTGAGATTTGTTTACTTTTCTTGAACTTAATCATGTTCAACTATTGGAGAGACGGAATTTTCTTTTTATGTTATTATGTAATCATTCAAGTTCTTGATTTGATCTGCAGGGTGTGTTGAATGGGTATAATGGAACAATTATGGCTTATGGTCAAACAGGAACCGGCAAAACCTATACACTTGGAAAGTTGGGGAAGGATGATGCATCTCAGCGAGGAATTATGGTTAGGGCTTTGGAGGACATTATTTCTAGTGCATCTCTAGCATCTGATAGTGTGGAAATCTCTTATCTGCAGGTATTATTAAGATTTAATCTTTTATCTTATTGCTTAATTTAAAGAGCTCAATGCTTTTCCCTAAGAATGACCATTTAATGCAATTAATTATTCACTGATGATGGTCCTTTATGGATAATTTTTTTATTTTTGAAAGGCAAGTTAATAATACATCCACACATAATTAATCCACACATTATTACAAATTTGTCCACCATGGGACTTGAACCCACAACCTTATGGTTGAAAGGTCACCACACATACCACATGAGCTAAAGCTCAAGGGTTGTATGGATACTTTTGGTTTCAAAATCATCAAGTCTTCACGGTTTGAATGCAAGACAATGGAAGAGTAGCTTTCTATATAGAGTACGACTTGCATTATTATATTTAATCAAGACCATACAACAAGTAGTAACTTTTTACAAAATTTTTTATCAAGACGTCATATTTTATATGGACATGTCTAGATATTATAAAACCAAGTATACCATATAGGCATACTAATTTATGAATCCCTACCCTAGAGTCGTTAGATTGCATATGCTATTTCGAAAAGTTGATACACGCTCCGGTTGTTGTAACAGATCTATATGGAATCTGTTCAAGATTTACTTGCACCAGAAAAGGTAAACATTCCAATTGTTGAGGATCCGAAAAATGGGGAAGTGGCAGTACCTGGCGCAGCGGTTGTTAAAGTGCAAAACATGGACCACTTTTTGGATTTACTGCAAATTGGAGAAGCAAATCGCCATGCAGCAAACACAAAGATGAACACTGAATCTTCTCGCAGCCATGCAATTCTGATGGTACATTTTAATGAGAAACTGGAACTTTTGGTATCCACTTATTAAAACACAAATGGTTATTCTACAGGTTTCTTTTAGAAGAACTGCTAATGATAAGGAAAACAACACATCTTCTGATGATAGAAGTGTGTTGGTTGGTGGTCATGTGATACCGACTGTTCGAAAGAGCAAGCTACTTATTGTTGATCTTGCAGGGTCTGAGCGTCTAGACAAATCTGGTACACTGCATATGAGCTCATATACTAGAATTATACTCAGAATCCAAAAGAGTGATTAACTTGTAAAACCATGGGTTTTGAGAAAAGAAGCAAAATGAATACTACACAGTGTAGTCTACACTTTCCCAAAATGAATCCAAAAGAGTGATTAACTTCTGCTGTTCAAAAAAAAAAGAAAAAGAGTGATTAACTTGTAGTCTACACTTCACAAAAATGCGTGGCTTTGTTTTTGACGAAGAATGGCAAGCTTGTTGGACTTTTTGCATTTACTTTCCCACCATTTGTATAGCTCATTCTCTTGCAAAGTTTAGTTTTTTTTTGCAAAATTAATGGTTATTTTGCTATGAATGACTGAGTATGATTATCGGAAAGGTCATAATTGTCTGTTTGGTCAATATTTCAGGTCTTGGTCTTGTATGTCTAAACTTGGTTATTTTTAGTTTAATGTAGATTTTACCGTATGATGATCAGAAGAGTTAATTGTCCCACCTGTATATATTGTTCTATTTCCTTCTTCCCTCTAATGATAGTTAGCACCATATCAATGTAGGCAGTAGGCTATTTAGACTGAAAAACTAGCAATCAAAGAACTATTTTATTCTGACTGATTTTAAATTGAGATGCATGTAGGTCAGTTAGCTTCTATCAATACAACACTCACATTTTTTAAGCATGCATTTTCATATTAGCTGCTTTGAAACTTATATTACTGTTATCCATACTGCAGGAAGTGAAGGTCACTTGGTTGAAGAGACAAAATTTATCAATCTATCTTTAAGCTCCCTTGGGAAATGTATAAATGCATTGGCTGAAAATAGCCCTCATATACCCACCAGAGATTCTAAGCTAACGAGACTGCTTCGTGACTCATTTGGAGGTAATTTGGTCGGATTCTATTTACTTGCTAAAATAGATTATACTGTGAATATCAGTTGTGTTAATATCTAATGTACTATTTTATCTTTGATGATTGAGATCTAAACTTTGCCCGAAGGTGGTGTACCTTTTACTTTAGAAAAGTACAAGTGTTTCTTCATTCTTCTTGTGTAATTAATTCTTGCTACTGAATTCATAAAACTGAGCAGGTTCTGCTAGGACCTCTCTAATAGTAACAATCGGCCCATCTTCTCGGCATCATACAGAAACCGCAAGCACCATAATGTTTGGACAACGGGTTAGTTGGATTTCCAAGTGGTATAACATTTCTGTTTCTTATCAAATTGCTTTGTGAAAGCTGTAGATTTCTGACACAATTGGTCGGTTTGGGCAGTGATGTGGTTCAAGTAAATAAATTAAGTTAATGGTGAACAAGCCAAATAGGTCAAACGGGTTGAAATTCAACCTAAACTGTATTTATAATGCATACAAGTATACAACCTTCTAAATTGTTTTATTCAAAGATTTAATATTATTATAGCATTGTACCCGCGCAATGCGGCGGCGGCGGTGTGGTGGTGACGGCGACCGTTGGTGGTGGCGGCGGACTGTTGGTGGTGGTGGGTGTAAGTAATTGATGTAAAGGGATAGTGGAGATATTTTAGAAGATAAGGGATTGGTGGTGTAAATTAATTCATTAAGGGTAGAATGGTAATTTCGTGTGTAAAAATTTTTTAACTTTTTTGTTTGGTAGTGGGGTGGAGAATTTTTATATAGTAATATAGAAATATAGCTTGGTCTTAGGGGGGTTCAAAACCGGATATTCAAAAATTCGGATATCTGAAATTCGGATATCCAAAAATTCGGATAGTGGATTTGGCCATTCGAAATCCGAATCCGAATCCGAAATTTCAGATATCCAAAATTTCGAATTCGGATACCGGATTATCTGATATCCAAATTTTTTTCATTCACTAATATAATAAAGTAAAATACATTAATAAAAATGGGAAGAATATATAAAACACCCAGCATCTAACACTTTTATTTGCATCAGTAGTTGAATAGCTAGCAAATCCAACTACTCTTTTCTTTTCCTTATTTTCCTCCATTATCATCTTTATAAGGGCACTGCGATCCAGTTCGGTGGTTCCCATTAACGGGTGGTGTGTGAATCCTGGTACCCTCATTATAATCTTAACCAGTCAGCCATGCTCGTGCCCACACACACCAAAAAACAAAAAGAGATATTAAAGATTTCAATAGTCACTTGCACCCAATTAAAGATGAGAGGCAAAGTCGCACAGAGAGATAGATGATGAAGTAGATCCGTTCAAAAAAAAAGAGATAAATGAAGTAGATTAGAGGAATTGGGGATAGGATTTGAAGTGGCAGAGAGAAGGACATAAAGTTGTTAGAATGAAATTGAAATGATTTTGCACACCTCATTAATCATTTGTTAGAAATTTAGGCCCATTATAACTAGTAAAATACCCGTGCGTAGCCCGGGTTACAGTTATTAAAGTTAATCTATATGTCATATTACACAACTAAAAAAGAGACCAAATAGACCAAATCAACATAAAATTAACCATAATAATAAAAGTAAAAAAGTGAGAAGATATGTAAAAATGCGAATAATCCACAAAGTCATACAAAAGATAGGATCCAAACATAATCCATGAGATATGTTCATACCAAGAATGCAAACATT
>JAOEHQ010028971.1:0-13495 GCA_025447715.1 Asclepias incarnata | reverse complement strand
CTATTCGTAGCTAACACTTGTTCTTTTAAATGTGTTGCTTCCTCAGGATAAGCTGTAGAAGAGCAAGTAGAGGCGAGGTGCAAAGATGGGTAGACATTCGAGGATGGCTTTAGTTTACCCCTAGCTTTGCTTGAATTCTTAGACAATTATAATGTTTATGTTATTGACTGAGACTTATTGTCTTAATAAGTTAGCAGTGGCATTTATGTTGGTGTCATTGTAGTTGTTGGATTTCATTTGAATGATGTGATGTTATTGATTTAGTAACACCTGAGTTTTATTGAAAGTAAACAAATGTTTTATTCAAAGCTTCCGCTATGTTTTAACACCAATAGGTGAAAAGTTTTTAAAATCCATATTTGTAAATGTTGGGTGTTACACCCAAGCTATTATAAAAAAAACACTTTTTTTTTATCACAATATTATGAGTATTATATTTAAGATTCAATTAATTAACATGATTTTTTGTAATTATTTAAATTCATTTATAATTGAAGAATCTTTAAATAAAATGACCAGTGTTTATAAATTTCAATCAAATAGATAAGATGTATCAGCTACTTTTTTTTAATTAAATTTATTTTGAAGTTATTTTTTATTTGTGTTCTTAAAAGATATATTTTTTATATATTTGTTTGGATATTTGATATTTAAAACAATACTGCAAGAGTTGATACCATATATTTTAATATAAAATGATAAATATTAAACTGCGTAGTAACATATTTTTATGTTTATACGTAAAATTAAAGAAATCATTCTAATGAATGAGATATATATATATTAAAACTAGATTTTACCCTATTTATTGGACAGGCATATAAATAATCTAATTGTTACTTTTGAATAGGATTGTCAATGGATTTGGGTTCGGGTTGGTGGGTTCAGGTTGACGGGTCAAAAATTTCCGACCCTGACCCAACCCACTAAAAATTCCAGGTCAGAAATTTCAACCTGAACCACAACCTGTCAACCCAAACCCAATCCACGAACTTGAAAAAAATCAGGTTAGTGGGTCAAGTGGGTTGGCGGGTTGATTTCAGATCAAACAAGTCATATGGGTTGTGGTTTGACAGGTTGATTTCAGGTTAATCGGTTGTGGATTGTCAGATTGGGGGGCCAAATGGATTGGTGGGTCGAACTATTAAAAAAATTATATAAACTTAAAATATTTACGGGAAACTTATGATATGAGGATTGAATGGGTGGGATTTGAGTGATTTTCTCATACCTTATGTCAACATGTTAGTAGTTGATTGTGATTGCTTGATATGCATAATGTATTTGGGATTTGTTATGGTCCCCTAATTTGTGTTATATTGCTATATATTGACGTTGATCGTGCAATTGCATGTCATTGAGCTTTGTTGACCGATGTGTTGTAATGATATGTGTCGATATGTGACGATTAAGTAGCATAAGTTACTTAACGATGTGCATAGGCGTAACGTGATACGATGACGTGGATGATTATATAATTGTTGATGTGACGGTTAAGTGGTGTGAGATGCTTAACCATATGCGACAAATAAGTTGTGTAAACTACGTGGCTATATGTGTAGACATAGATAGATGATGTTGATAACATGTTGGCGTGTTAGAAATGGTAAGGTGTTGAGTTCCACTCTACACCATACTCGTGAAGATGGGAGTTGAGGAGTGGATGGATTGGATGTTCTTTAATGGTTTGTTTAAGAGGCGATTATGAGGACAGAATCCTTTTAAGGGGAGAAAATTGTAACATCCTAAACCATTTTTTTCATGCCATTGACTTAGCTGTTAGTCAAATGACGACTTCCGTTAGTCTCATTGTAAGTCTTAGTTTTTTTTTTGGGTAAGGGTTACCCCGATGAATTTTATTAAAAAAATATGGGAAGATGATTACAAGTAATATGACTATAAGTCATATTAGTTCACATATATGACAGCTCCATATATGTGTTACCAAGTTATTCAAGCTAAGCATATCCTATCAAGCAACATTGACGGTAATTTAAACGGCTAAAGCCTTACAAATTTGAATCATAACAAGAAGTAAAAAGAACTTCAATCAAGTAGGTTGTTTGTTAATAATCGAACTCGGCAGCTTCCAAACCTCTATCACAAATTTAGAGGCATCCGTATTCTTCAGAGTCAAGCCCATCAGCTTTTGTCGGACAGTAGTAACAATAACATCTTTAAGTTGAGCTGCGTTTCTAGTCTTGGTAGTAAATAGACGACCATTTCTTTCTTGCCAAACAACATAAGTAGTAGCCGCAAACAGTAGTCTTCCTACCACACTTGTAATCGATTTATTAGAAGCATTTGCAGTAAGCCATGCTACAATATCTTCCAATTTATTAGATACATTACCCACAAGTGGTTTTAACGAGGACCATACCTGCATTGAGAATGGGCATTCGAAAAAAATATGGTTATGCGAATCCGGACCATTTTGACAAAACGGGCAACAAAGCAAATTAAGGTTTACAGCACCCCCTACATCCCAAGGCTTTAGACGGTCCTGGGTTTTTAGTTTACGTTGAAGCACCAGCCAAAGTAGGAAGGCATGTCGAGGAATACATTTCGGAAACCATACTAACTTGAACCAAGGAACCAAAGGTTGTCTATACCGAATTGTATCCCAAACAATGTACGACGAATACTGAGTGGTTTTTCCATTCCCATCCCTCCATACTAAACGATCTCGTCTATTTGGGCATATGGTAGGAACAACAATCGTATAAAGGATAGGGTAAAGGTCATACCAGGCAGCAGGCCATTTCCAAGCCCCTTCATGAATGAGCTCTGCAACTGTAGCAACCATGCTAAAACCAGCAAGCATAATGTTTCGGCGAGAGATAAAACAGATTAGAGGACCGATAGGAGACCATACATCAAACCATGCAGAAGCTTTGCACCCATTACCAATTTCATACCATATAGAAAGTCTAACAGTTTCCCTTAGCTGTAATAACTTACGCCACCCCCAGGTGACCCCATTGCGCACAGGGATGTCCCAAAACGATCGTCCTTTTAATTTGTAGGTATGGATCCATTGGACCCATAGGGACTTACGTTCAGTAAGGATGCTCCAGATGTGAGCAGTCATAAGGGACTTGTTAGCATCCAAAATTCTTCTTATGCCAAGCCCACCCTCATACTTTGGTAAACAGGTCCTTTTCCATGACACTTTTGCCTTTACTTTCTTCATTTCACCCTGACACCAAAGAAACGCCCTAATCTTTTGCTCGAGGTCATTTAGTATGCGTTTAGGGAGGATAAATACCGACGCCCAGTACGTATGCATAGAAAATAAAACAGAGTGAATAAGTTGAAGTCTACCAGCATTCGACAAGAACTTATTTCTCCAATCGGTTATCCTATTTTCCATTTTTTCAATTAACACTTTGCAGTCTTTGTACAGCAGCCTAGAGGAAATGAGAGGTACTCCTAAATAACGAACAGGAAGCATACCCTCTTCAAATGGAAGTAGCTCCAATATAGCCGCTTTAACCTGGTTCGAGACATTGCAGAAGTACACTTTGCTTTTAGGATTACTCGGCACTAACCCAGACATCTTGTTGAAAGCATTCAGGCCTTCCATTAAAATTTTTGCTGAATTGACATCTCCCTTAGCAAAAAGGAAGAGATCATCAGCAAAGCAAAGGTTGATCAACTTCTGTTTTTGACAACGGTTATGATATTTGAACAAGCTGTTCTCTTTTGCCAATTTTTCCAGTTGAAGAGTTAACACTTCCATCACCAAAGTAAATAAATAAGGTGACATGGGGTCACCCTGCCTTAATCCGCGCTTGCCTTTAAAATACCCATAAAGATTGCCATTAACACTTATAGAGAACGATGGGGAGGTGATGCAAGCCATGATCCACTTAATCATTCTACTATGAAAACCAAAACCCTTTAAGATGCAACGTAGAAAGACCCAATCAACAGTGTCATATGCCTTCTGGATATCCACTTTGAATGCACATCTTGGGGTACCCCGATTAGTATGGTAATTATGCATAAGCTCTTGTGTGAGTAGAATGTTATCAGAGATTTTGCGCCCAAACACAAAGGCTGATTGGTTTGCGCTAACCACATCATCCAAGCCTACCTTAATACGATTAGTAATGATCTTACTAATGCATTTATAAAGCACATTACAGCAGGAAATTGGCCTGTAATCAGTAACAGTGGATGGAGTAGTAACTTTCGGTACCAATGCTATGATTGTGTGATTCAAGTCTTTGAGGAGCTGACCATTATTGAAGAAGTCAGTAATAGCAGCACATACGTCCTTCCCTACCACCTCCCATGCACTTTTAAAAAATTTAGAAGTGAAGCCATCCGGACCCGGGGCTTTATCATCCCCAATAGAGAACATTGCATTTTTTATTTCATCATTTGTAACATCAATTACCATGGCCTCAGCAGTTGAAGATGGAATCTTCTGAACAAAGATATCACTAGTTGGAGTAGTCTCTATATTCCCCACTGAACCCAAAACCTTTTCATAGTGGTCCACAAAAGCTTGTGGAACCGACCCCCCTTCATGAAGGATACCATTGGTATCCTTTATCACATCAACCCGACTCCTATGGTTCTTACACTTAACAGAATTGTGAAAGAATTTTGAGTTAGAGTCACCAACCTGAAGCCATTGCACTTTTGATTTTTGCTTCAGAAAAAGTTCTTCATCTAAGGAACTTTGTTTGAAAGCATTTAAGTATGACACCTCTTCTTCCTATAGAGTTTCATTAGCAGGTTCAAGGTCGATGGCTTGTTGGACTTTGTCAAGTTCCTTTCTCAGCTGAATAACACGTGCATGTAAATTGCCCTGATCTGCTAACAGTTTTCGAAGAGGAGTTTTAAGTGCCCGTAGCTTTTTTACAACTTGAAACATATTATGTCCCTCAACATTTTGTAGCCAAGTGGTCGTCACAGAATCCATAAAACCAGGTTTAGTAACCAAAAAGTTAGCGAATTTGAAAGGTTTATGCCTGTCTCTGGTCATATTAGCAAGCTTTAGGACACAGGGAGAGTGGTCAGAAACCCGGTACGGTTGAAATATAGCAGCTGAGGATGGGAATAAATCCATAAACCCAATATTCCCCATCACTCGGTCAATCTTCTTAAGAATGCCAACACCTTTTTTTGGTTTCTGAGTCCATGTGAATTGTAGACCAGAACTATTAATATCTATTAATTCAGCTTGTTCAACACAGGCCTTAAATTCACGCATGCCTATACTAATGGTAGACGAGCCATACAGATTGTCTTCCAGGTTTAATGATGAGTTAAAGTCACCAAGAACAACCCAAGGATTATGCCCAACAAATATCTTATGGGCCGAGATGGAATGCCACAGGTCCCTTCTATTTTTGTAATAGTTGGCTGCATACACAAAAGAACAAAAGAGAGCTTTTTTGTCAATCTTGAATACAATCTGAGTATGTATAACCTGAGCAGTTTGATATAGCACCATAACATCAACCACATCCACATCCCACCCAAGAATTATGCGAGTTCCTTTGTCACAGAAAGCCCCATTCGAACTCCACTCCCAACTTCTACAAATCTTCTTACACGTGTTGAAGATCTTAGACACATCCATATGCGACTCCATAATGGCACACACAGACAACTTGTTATCGTTCACTACCTGCTGAACCTCCCTTTGTTTCAGGGGTTGGTTTAAACCCCTTATATTCCAAGAAGCAATACTACACATTATTGACCTTCCCATCGGGAGTGCTTGCCCCCTTCGAGTTAGTTGGTATCGTTTCAGAGCTCATAAAAGTAGTTGTTTCATCACGGGTATCAATCTCCTCTTCTATATCATTATCCCAATCATCTTGATCCTCTTGGACACTGGCTGAAGTAGAGACTTTAGGTTTCCCCCCGGTGTTGACATTTTCCACCGCATCACTTATATCTAAGGAATCATTTAATACATCAAAATAGTTACTGGTATGTATCTTGGAGGCATTGACCGCATCAGTAGCTGTTGTTTTAGAAACCCGACGGTAGATAACTTTAGGGGCTTGGGATTTCATTGGGATACCTTTTTTTTGCACCTTTTTTCCTTTATTCTTTACATGTTGGAATCCCTCCGTATCAATAACAGTCCCCGTTTTCTTGAGCGGAGCCTGCTTAGGACATTGGGCATTAGTATGACCAAAAACACAACACGTGGCACACCGGGGTGGTCTCCATTCATATTGCACCTTGATCTTTGCCTTCGAATACCCATCACTTTCCAGGTCCGGAATGGCCACTATTAATTCATCTTTAAACTCCTTCTCTGAGCTAACCTCAATGAGTGTACGAGCAAAACTACTCCTTCCCCAAGATTCGAGGCACATTGTGTTTGTGTAGGTATCCAACATTTTGGGGTCACCCAATTTTGATACTAACATGCTTAACCCATCTTCAGAGTATGCCGCCATAGGGATGTCATGCAGTCTAACCCAAACTGGAATCGACTTCATTTCTTCTTTTTTCAAGTTCATGCTAGGTGACCATAGATTCAAGATAATAGGGACACTTCGAATGAGCCACGGCCCCTCCTCTAAGACTTTCATCAGACCTTCTTTCGTCTCAAACTTAAAGAAGAAGAATCCTTGTCCATTCATCATAACCTTTATAAAACCATGTTTCAGCCAATTATTCTTAGCAAACATTTCGACCACAGGGAAGGCTAGTCTGTTTCCAAGAAAGTATCCTGATAAAGTGTTGAGAAATCTCCCCTGCACCTGACGAACAGTCTCCCTTGGTAACATAATATCCGCATCATCACACACTTCAACAGAAACAAGCTTTCTGAAGTTCGCCCGCGATCTTCTTTTCTATACCAGACTGAACTTTGGACGCATAAGAAATGGGGGTTTTTACAGCTTGTTTCTCATTGTTGTCATGCGTGATATCCTTTTCCAAAGAAGGTTTCAAATGTTGGGGGGACATTGAAACACTATTCAAGTCTTGGGCCTCATGCTGGCCAACCTCTCTAACTTCACTATCAATATTAATATTTATTTTACTATAGTTTGCCACCTTTTTTGGAGACCCACTATTATTGATAACAGGAAAGTTAATATTACCACCATGCGTACCTTTTTCCCCATCTTCATTGAAAGCAGTAGTCACGCTTTCAGGTATGTCGGTCTCCAGGGAATGTTTATTCTTTTCTCCATCTCCCTTAGCATGTGGCATGTTTGTGTTTGCCTGCATGGGGCTTTGATGACACGAGTCATCCCCATCTTCAACCATACCCACACCAACATCTGTAGGTGTTTCTGAAGCAACAATTTTGGGGCTACACGTCGAACCAGGTGAGAACCTGTTAGTGGGTTCATCCGTGTTGTCCCTGACCTGAGAAGCCTTATCAGAACGCAAAGTAACCCTTTTTCCATCTAAATTCTTAACCTTACCAGCGGTGCTAGCACCAGAGTTTTTTCCTTTTGTAGATTTCGATCTCTCCATAGTACAAAGAAAAACATGCAACTGAAACAAGAATCACGAAAAACCAGTACCCTAAAGAAGTCAAACCCTAACCCTAAAAAGCAATTAAATAGAAACCCTAACAAAGTGAACAGCTACCAAAGATTAACCTAACTCAAAGTTGTCTTCAATCATGATTGAAAACCAGTTTGGGCAGAAAAATGATTGGGATTTGTTCAAAAAGCAGGAACCGACATTTAGGAAATAATCGCCATTTTTGAGAGAGAAATTAGGAGTTTTTTGGTTGTGCGTTGGTTTTTGGTTTAGCATTTTGTAAGTCTTAGTTGTAATCGACTAGATGTCGTTAATTGGTGTCTCATTAAACGTGATTTGTGTTTAAATGTGTTTACTTGTGATTAATATGTATAATATGTGTATTAAATGTATTAATTATGTGGAATTACTAAGTAAGTGGTGACATAGTAATTAAATGTTATAACTAGAGCATTAGTGAAGGGATTTGAACTTAAGGGGCTTGGGGTGTGAAGTGGACAAACTAATGGCTGGAGAATTAGGTTAATTCAGGTCATAATAACCTTATTTCCCCCCTTAATCACGAAATAGTGCAGCCACAAACTCTCCCATAACCCTCTTTGCAATCTAGAGCTATTTCCTTAGAGAGTTTGCTTTGTGTTGGTGAATTGATAATCCATTGAGTGAGTCCAGGCGTAAGGTAATATTTCTTTATCATTATGGAGTCATTTTAATGCCTTTAAATGATTGTAATCTCTAGATTTGGGTCTAGGGCTTGATAAAATGATTTGATAATCGAAAAATAACGTTTTTAGGTTAATTGGTGAATCGATTGTGTTGTGAAACCTATAAGTGATTGATGGTCTAATTGATGGCTTGAAAATGGTCTATTATGAGTCAATTGGTAACCCATAATGCCTGGTATTTTATTGAAATCGTTTAGAGGTCGAAATGATGTTGAAAACAAAGGGTTCCGAAGGTCTACAATTTCAGTCCTATTATAAAAATCATAGTTAATTCATATGAATGAGTTAGGAGATAAATCTTATGTTTTTGAAAAGATCTATGGGTCTACTAAATTCGTATAGAACAAAGTTTCCTTTGGTTTTGCCTCAAAGTAGGTCAAAAATGCTAATTTCCATAATTGGTCAGTTTCTAGTCGAATGCAGCAGGTCAGTTTTGAAAGCATCATAACTCATTCATTATAAATCTTCAAGAGTCAAACCTTACATTTCTGGAAAGATCTTTGAGTGTGCTAAATTTTCTAAGAAATAAGTTTTGTTTCATTTGGTGGTTTTATGGATCAAAAGTCGTTGGCAATCGAAAGACTCAGAAACGAAGCTTGAATGCCCCGTTCAGGCATTAGTTGCGACGCAACCGTATAAGTTGCAACGCAAATCGGGGTCTGGGGGCTTTTTTGAATTGGAAATTACGACGCAAGATTGCGCCACAACTTTGTCCTGTTTGTTCGCTATGCTTCGGTTTAGCTTATATATTGATCATACGTTCGTTCTAGGTTGTCGGGGACGTGTTATAAGCTTTGTAAGCTTGTTATACTTGAGTGTGAAGCTCTATAGAGGTAAGATAACTATCTTTGACACATGAGGAACACAATAAAATGTTTATTTTGATAAGAACCCATTTGATGAATATGTGGAAACCCATACGTGTATTTGGCTTCGGGTTTACTTGGGGTTGATCATGATGGGATTACTATAGACCTGGTTATCACATGGGGATGGGAAATGGGACTTGGGATACATTGCATTTAGTATAATGTTGATTGTTCCATTTCATGATGTTTGCCCATGATATGATATATGAGTAGTTAGTGATATGTGAAAGGGTTGATGTATGTATTGTTGTTAGTTGAATGGCTTGTACATCAAGTACACTAGACTCTATCGAGGTTGCCATATGTTGATGTGCGTTAGGAGTCCGATTGTGTAAATGTTGTTATGTTGGAAATATGAGTTATATGTGTTAAGAAAGGAAGTCGCCTGAACACATGAGATACGTGTAAATATTGTAATGATGAAAAGATGGACCATATGGTTAACAAAAGAAGTCGCCTAAGCATGTGAGACGCGGGTAATGTGTTGTAATGTTGCGAAGATGTGAATTATGTGTAAATGAGTAAATGTGAATTATGTGCTGTAATGTTTCGTAATGTGTTGTAAGGTAGGAAGTCACCTAAAGATATGAAATATGTGTTCTAAAGTGTTAATGTAGGAAGTCGCCTAAAGATATGGAAGATGTGTTATGTGTTGTAATGTTGCAAAAATGAATTATATGTATCAATTTAGGAAGTCACCTAAGGCACATAAGATATTTAGTCTTGAAACTCGAGTATAATATTGATCGTGGAAAAGAGTTAAGCTTAACCCACACTAAAAGTGATAGTGTGACAACGCCTAAGTCGAGGAAGTCCAAGTTGGGAGATCAGATGTATAATCACTTAGCCTAAGTCGAGGCTGTCCAAGTTGACTTTGATTGTGGATTTCCTTTAATTATTGTAATGATATGAGTTTGTAACACCAAATGTTTTATTCAATGACCGTTCCGTTAAGAGTTGGTAATGTTTTAATGATTGCTTCTGCTACGTTTTAACGCCGTTAGGCGAAATTTTTTTTAAAAGTTGGGTGTTACATGTTCCAAACAACATATCGACAAGAACTAGTCTTGTACCACACAACAATAAACGAAGAATTAGGAATAAGGAATATATCGACACAAGAAATTTGTGTGGTTATATATATTCGATTGGGGTGGATTGCTTTAGTTCATATAACCTAGAGTGATTTTTCGTGACTTTGTTAAGGGTGTGTTTGGAGAAATGAAATAAACCAGAAAAATGAAATAAAGAGAAATGAAATTTAGTGGAGAAATCTAATAGATTTCATTGTTTGGTAATGATGGAGAAATTGACTTGAGATATGCTAAAGAACGTAATCTTTTTAAAAATTCAACCAACTTTAAATAAACCCATTTGAGATATGAGCAACTCTAAAAAAAATTTTAAAAAATAAAAAATCCTCTAATTATCATTTCCCTTCATTTTAGATGGAAATCAATACTAAACAAAGTAAATGCCTTCATTTTTATTTCTCTTCTTTAAATTCCTGCCAAATACACCTAGCCGTGCCCAAAAAAACCGGTTAGAGGAAAACCGGTTTGGAAAAACCGTAGTCGAACCCGGTCAAACCCGGTTTTGACCATAACCGGTTCGGGTATTCCGCAAACCGCCGGCTAGGAACCGGTTTACCCTCCTGACCATTGAGACTGGTCATGAACCGGTTTTTTGGTAACCGGTTAGAAAAACCGTTTAACCGGTTTGAACCCGGTTTTGTTGCTGAAAAAAAGTAGTTGTTATTGACCTTTTTTTGAGCTTTTATTCACCATTTTGCCATCCTAAAACTTGTATAAATAGGTTCCTTGGGTTTGGTTTAGTCACAACACTCAAACACTCTTAAAACACTCCAAAAACTAGTAAATATCATTAAAAACGCTCGAAAAATGGCAATTCAAAGTAGTTCCGCTTCCACCGGTGTTGGTTCTCCGAATGCACCAACGATTGTTGAAATATTAACAACAAAACGAAACAAGGATATTTGGGATAACTTTATTTTGTGTAGGTTGTCGGATGGGTCGGTTAAGGCGCAATGTAAAAAATGCGCGGAATTTTTAGCTAAAGACTCCAACACAACGTTGAGGCTACATATTGAGAAACATTGTGAGGGGCTAAGAACGGTTCCAGAAGAGGGTCAAGCTTCGATGTCACGAGATGGAACTATTTTTGCATATTCTCAAGAGAGGTGTCGTGAAGCATTTGCGCAATTTGTGATTGAAGATGCTTTGCCGTTCAACCACTTTGACAACCCGCGATTGACTAAGGTCATTCAAAACAATCTTCAACCTCGCTATAATCAAGTAAGTCATTCTACTCTTAAACGTCATTGTATGAAAATGTGGAAAACGTCTAAAAAAGATCTTGTAACATGTTTTGAAAACTTAAATACTAGTGTAAACTTAACAACGGATGTTTGGTCGGCTCCTCACTGTTTGCCCGGTTCTTACATTTGTGTTACGGTGCACTGGGTTGATCCCAATACTTGGCAAATGATGAATCGTACGATTGCTTTTGAAAACTTTGAGTATCCTCACGCGGGTAAAAATCTATTTTATATGTTACGAGATGTAATGGCTTATTTTAAAATTGAATATAAAGTTTTTGCAATATCATTTGATAACGCAAGTAATAATACTAATGCGGTTGAAAAATTAAAACTAAGATATAACCCGCCTTGTGATGGTATTTTTTATCATAGTCGATGTGTTGCACACATAATAAACTAGGTTGTGCAAGACGGTTTAAAGGTTGAAGAAATAGATGATGTTAAAACTGATTTTAAAAAGATGTTACAAGATGTATTTTGTGGGGGTAAAGCTAGATATACAAATTATATGAAATTGTGTAAAAGAAACGGATTAGACTTTTTTTAACTCCTAATTGGGACGTTCCTACAAGATGGAACTCGAATTATAAAATGTTTCAATGTGCTTTAGACCAAAAAAGTACTTTGAAACATTTTCATGATGGACTATTCCGCAAGGGTCGGGTACTTACCCAATTTACGGATGCAAATTGGGATATCATTCAAAAAATAACCGATTTGCTTCAAGTTTTTAAAGATGCTACAACTTTATTATCGGGTGTTTATTTTCCCACTAGTAATTTGGTACTTAATCAAAATTGGTTAATATGTGAAAAGTTGGCCGATTATGAATTTCAAGGTGTCACACCCCGTCGGAGGCGAAAATACGCAGGGCGCGACAGACTTGCCCTTAGGGGATGGGGTTACAGTTCGTATTTTTAATATACGTATATTCGTATATCATCGTTTAACTATACATTTAATTTAATAATTTAATTTATTTAAACGTATTGTCGTATCGAAACGCGTAAACAACTCTTGAATTTAATTTTTATAAATTCGGAACTTAACAGTTGAAACCACAAACATTAAACATTTAGTAACTAATGGAATGTCAATCTATCACTATGATTTTTATATAACTTGTCTCACAAATATTACTTGTGACAAAAAAAAAAAAATATTATGCATCATTTTTAATTAAAAGGTATAATTTTAAAGTAAATAATGAAAATGAAAATAAAGAAAAATGGGGCAAGTGGCAGCCACGTTTTTGGCCCTCAAAAAGTGTGGGTAACCATACTCCTATATTCATTTTCACACTCCATCTTCATCCCCACCAAAAACACACACCTTTCCCTCTCATTCTTCTTCAAGAACCGGTCCTCATCAAGACATTTTGATCGTGATTTCTAACTCAAAAACATCACAAATTTCAGGTAATTAACTCCAAATTCTGTTCTTGTTTAATTCCATGATAAAAATCTAGAAGTTTTTATGCAATTGTTTCATTTTTGGAAGTGTCCCTGGCTTGGCTTTGAAACTAAGAAACTGTGATGAAATTGTGTCTAAAATGGAGTTTTAAGTTCAAATAAGTAGTGGGTTTTTGATGAAACACTGAACATGAAAATGTGAAACTGATTAAATGAGTTAAAAATTTTGTTCAGCTAAAATAGTCATTTACCGACCTATTTGGTCGGTAAATGAAGAAGTCTGTAAATGTCCAATTCATCAGTTAAACATTCCTGTAAATGACTAAGTCTGAAAACATGGCCATTTACCGACCAATTTGGTCGGTAAATCGATGCTTAGACACAATACACTTGGTCGGTAAACACGATTTTTGAATGAAACTGGCCACAACTTGTCGAGTCCCATAGCCAAACTCGCCGAGACCCATAGTCTATCTGTAACACCCCGTCAAGGCGGAATACGCGGGATGCACAGTTAATGTTGATGCATAGCACAGGTACAATAGATCACAACACAATTGCCATAGAATACAAGGTATAATTACATTGTAAAGGGTATTAAACCCAAAAGATAAGTGTAATTACAAACAGAAGTAGTCAGTCACGCAGGACTGAAAGTAAAAGATGTTG
>JAOEHQ010028970.1:0-24292 GCA_025447715.1 Asclepias incarnata | reverse complement strand
CAACGTGACAACTCGGTCGCAAAAACCCCCATTTTGTATTTTCAAACATTTTTACTTTTCAGTTCTCGTGTCAGTCCCTTGGGTTCGACCTCGGATTACCGTTTTCTATACTGCATTCGATCGGGTCCACTGCCCGTGAGAGTGTGTGTCGAGTCTAATCTAGTGAGTCCGTTTTAATAAATATTATTACTCGATTTTTACACATCAACCGGTCACCGGTTAACCGGTTTATAACCGGTTTCGCAAAAAAAGTCCTAATCGATCACTAACCGTCGGTTATTATTAACCTATAACCGGTTTTCACTGTTTCGGTTATTCGGTTTCGGTTATCGGTTACAAAGCGGTTCGGTTCGGTTAATCGGTTTTTTTGTGCACCTCTAGTTACACATGAGTTTTTGATTTGTACTAAAAGTTCAACCGAGATAATGATTCATCAGCTCTTTTTCAAGGAAAAGGCTTAATTATAACCATATAATATTTATACCAACTAGTTATACATGAAGAGTCATAATCATTCAAATGGGCCCATTTGGCCTTAAACCTCGTTTGTAATCTCACGTGGGCCTAATAGGCCCAATATGTTTCACAATCATTCGTTTGCACACTATGTTTTACTCGAATGGGCCTATTGGGCCTTAAACATCGTTTGTTATCTCATGTGGGCCTAATAGGCTCAGTATGTTTCACAATCTTTCGTTTGCACACGTTTCACTTGAATGGGCATATTGGGCCTTAAACCTCGTTTGTTATCTCATGCGGGCCTAATAGGCCCAATATGTTTCATAATCAATCGTTTGCACACTATGTTTTCACTCGAATGGCCTGTTGGGCCTTAAACCTCGTTTGTTATCTCATTTGGGCCTAATTGGCCCAATATGTTTCACAATCATTCGTTTGCACACTATGTTTCACTCAAATGAGCCTATTGGGCCTTAAACCTCATTTGTTATCTCATGTGGGCCTAATAGGCCCAATATATTTCACAATCATTCGTTTACACTCTATGTTTCACTCGAATGGGCTTACCGGGCCTTAAACCTCGATTGTTATCTCATGCGGGCCTAATAGGCCCAATATGTTTCACAATCATTCGTTTGCACATTATGTTTCACTCGAATGGGCCTATTGGGCCTTAAACCTCATTTGTTATCTCATGTGGGTCTAATAGGGCCAATATGTTTCACAATCATTCGTTTGCACACTATGGTTTCACTCGAATGGCCAGTTGGGCCTTAAACCTCGTTTGTTATCTCCGAAAATTTTTTATTTTCAATTTCTAATTTTTTCCTTGCTTGTGGGTCCCACTTCTTGTCGTTGTAAAATGTCGTCCCCGAAAACAATAGGTGACCGAGATTTGGAGACCACATTTGTCGTCACAAATGTCGTCCCGAAATGTCTTTGGGGACGACAAATGTGTCTCCAAATGTCAGATTTTGATGGCCGCTAAAACTAAATTTATCAATTAAGTGAAAAAGTAGCTAGTACTGGCATAACTACTAGCATGATATGTGAATATTATAATTGGGCTGTTAAGTGTGAACCTGATAATTGGGTTGTTAAGAATTTTTTATTCATCTTCTCTTGGTGCAAATAATTAAGTACTCGTAATTAACAATTAACAAGTATGATCATGACATAAACTATGATCAACATGCATGACATATTAACTCACTGGCATGCTTAGGGCACTCCCATCGGTCACGTTGTGGCCTCGTTGTGGTCTCGTTGTCACAACACCAATATTACCATCTCCTCGTTGTAGCTTCGTTGTCAAATTCTCCCCATAACGCCAATGTCACGGCCTCGTTGTGGGCGCGTTGTGGATTTCAAATTATGTTGAGAACGAGATGCATAGCTTGAAAAGTGGCAGATGTGGGGCCAAACAGTCTGGAAAATTGGTTTTTGTTTTATTTTATTTGAGGTTTAAATAAAAATGATAAATATATGGTGATGATGTGAAAATAAAAAATTGAGAATTTGAGAATTTGGTGGTATGGTTGGTAGGGAATAAATTCTGGGTAAATTCTGAGAGAAAGAGATGATGTGGCGCTGATGTGGCAGTGAAAATTTAAGAATGTGGTATTATGGATGGGAGAGATCTTATAACCAATTCCATTTGAGCATTTGTTAATGGTAATTATCATTAATCAAAGAACAAGGACATGATAAAACGAAATTAGAAAGAAAGATGCTGTGTGTGTGTGTGTGTGAGTGAGTGAATTAAATGCCTGAACCTGCTTCGTGACCAACTCCCAAATCCAGTAAAAACCATGAGCCACCTGGTGCCGTTAACTCCGTCACCAACCACCCCACCTGATAATGACGAAGAAGATATCCGTCTCACTAATAATCACTCTTCACCAACTCCCCCAGGTATAAAATATCAATATCTATACATACAACTCTAATGTATTTGTACTTCATTTTTTTAGGAATAAATCAGTTAGATATTTTTTGCTTTTATTTACACAAATCTTTATTTGATAATATAAACAAATAAACGGAGGAGGTTTTCTTGTAAGGTTTATCCTGGCTAGCCATTTTTTTACTCAGACTTAGCGGCCTAATCGGGTTTTTTTTTTGCCCGTGACTGGTCCAGCCATTTCCCTAGCCACCCCCAAGATATTTGGGGGGAATTCGAATCTGAGACCTCTTTTGAGGAAATAGACTCGTTGCTGCTAGACCACTTGGTGATGGTTACTTGATAAATACTTTCTCCTTATTATTTTTATTTTATTTTTAAATGCAAATATTTACACACACATTTCCTGAAACCAACTAACTTTTTGTGTTACGAAATTAGGCTCTGGAAAATTAACTGCCCGGTCATCCTTATACGAGATATGTGCGAAAAGCCATTTAAATCGTCCCGAATTCATTTGTTGCAACGAGACCGGTCCGAGTAATCACCGATTGTAAGTTCTTGGACTCTATTGTAATGTCTTGAAAAAAATGAAACGATGTTTTACATGTTAAGTAATGACGTAATGTACTTGAAATAGGTTCACCTACAAGGCGATTATTGAAATGAAAGAACCGAAAGAAGGGTTATGGTCGACAACGGTGGTTGAGTGTATCGGGAAGCCGCAGTTAAACAAGAAAACTGCAGCAGAATCGGCTGCTGAAGGACTTTTATGGTACCTACAGGGTTTAGGTTATCCCAAAAAGCCTGGCCCATCCAAGAAATCGAGGTGATTTATTGTAGTTTAGCTTGAAGCTAGTGCTTAGTTTTAACCTTTTTTATCTGGTGCTGCATTTTAATATGAAGTAAATGTTTATGGTATTGTATTTCCACGAAATCCATATGAAGCTCTCTTTGCAAATGCAATAAGATTGAACTAGTGCAGTTTTGGATCGATTAAGTTTAGTAGAATTTCCTCTTGTATGCACTAGATGGTTAGACTTTAGCACAATACACGACATACCATTTGGTCTGTTGGACGGGGGTTTCTGCTCTCTTACGCACGTCCCTGGATCAACTCCCGCTTCTGCAATTGATATTCTTGTATTTTTGGTCTCTTGTTCATTGCTAGTTGACCTGTATATTTTTTAATATATACTTGCTTTTGCCGTTCAAAAAAAAAAAAAAAGACTTTAGCACAATACAATCATTCTTGAAATTGCGATTATGAGGGATATGTATCAGTTATGCTGCATTTCAAGAACTAATGTAGAGAGACAAACATAAGCACTTTAAGAACTAATGTAGAGAGACAAAATGAACAGTAGGATACATTTCTACAGGGAGAACTGAAATTTTAAGTACAATGATTTTAGCAAGAAAAGAAAAGAAATTATAAAACAAAGACTGCCTACACTGATGACCAGTGTCACCCTCTATATAATGACCTGGTTTTATTTCCTTTTTTTTTCTTTCTCTAGCCAAGTGCGGATCGTCTGTAACCGATCTCGTCTACTGGACTTATTCCAAAATCTCATCCATTCATTATCTTTGGTGAGATTAAAGTCAAAAATGAAACCGTCATGAAAAATATTTCTAAATTTTATTTTCTCTTTGCCAAAATCTTTACTCAGACCAACTAAACTACTTAGTAAATATTATACTGTGTAGTGCTGTTGAATGGTATCAATATCAAGACCCTTAAGCTTCACCACCGATTCAACATGCCCCTTTAGGGTATGAAGCTCCCTCAATCTGTAACAAAAAGTACATATAAGAAAATTTATAAAATAACGATAATTTTGAGTTCTGAGCTATGTATTTCCAGAATGATCTTACCTAGCGACTTCAGCCCTCTTTTTGGCCTGTTCTGCAAGCTCAGACAACTCCGTGTAACTATTCTTATCATTAAAAGTTTCCGCTTGCTCTGGGGGCTGGAGACCGTGGACTGTCCTTTGTTCCATAACCCATTGGGCCTCCCTTTCTCCCCGCCCGTAGTCCTTTTTTGTTGTGAAAGCGGTCTAGTTTCTCATCAGAACAGAAGAAAGAAAAATCAGTCAATCAATTTAGAGTTATTGTTAAATCATGACCAAAAAGATTTATTCTACCTTATTTTGGAGAAGATTGTTCCAAGCCCTGCCAGCCAATGCATATCGGATAATAAATTTGAATATATCTAGAGGTACGTAGAAGATTATACTATAGAGCCAGATCACACCAGCCCATCCCCAACCTATTCCATGGATTCTTGCAAAGTCCCAGTTTGCATAGACAGCGATGAGTGTAGCAATCTTCATAAGAAAAGGTTATTACAATACTACCCATAACCCAATATGTTAAACCAAAAGTATACAAACTTATATTATATAACATAAAGCTCACCAGCTGTGCTATTAAAAAGGCTGCCAGGAGCAGAAGACCAGGTCGTTCAACATACGACCAACTTCTTGACCTGGTGACAAAAATAAGTGCTTGACTCACAATGCTGACTTGGAGGTAAAGAGCTGCTGTAAGCTCATAGTCCTTGTCTCTAATCGATTTTACACCAAATTTATCCTGAACACAAACATATTATCACCTTTAATTTCTCCAAAAAAAAAGTCAGTTTAGCATTGTGAACTATAAAAGTAACAGTTTATCTTACAGTGAAGAAGTCAGATTCTTGAGCTAGCCAGAAGAAAACTACAGTCATGACAGCTAAGTAAGTTCCAAAAACAACCCCAGTGAGAAAAATTTCCTTCAATTTCCATGAATCTGGCATAGGTGAAGGTTTAACCTTATCTTTCGATATTGTCATGATGGTCCCATCATTTAGAATGGCAATAATCAGAACCATGAAAGGCGAGAAATCAAACTGCCAAATAAGAGCAAGTAGCATGAAACCAAGAACCACTCTAATAGTGATGGAGACTGCATAAATGGTGTAGTTTTTCATCCTTTGGAAAATTGCTCGGCTAGTAAGTACTGCACTAACAATCACACTTAGTCCTGGCTCAGTCAAGACTATGTCAGATGCACTCCGAGCTGCATCGGTTGCATCGGCAACCGCTATACCAATATCAGCCCGTTTTAGTGCTGGTGCGTCGTTCACACCATCTCCTGTCATCCCACATATATGCTTTCTCTCTTGTAGCTTTTTCACTATCTCATACTTGTGCTCTGGATTCAGCCCATTATAAATTATTTACACATGATGACATAAATATTAAAAGACATAAATGTGTGGCTTACCAGGAAAAACACCAGCAAAGCCGTCAGCCTTTTCGATTAGCTCCTCAATAGGGATATTAGCAATAGCTGCATCTTTGTTTTGACCAAGAAGGGATGAAGAGGGATACATGTTTGTTCCCATCCCAAGCCTCCGGCCAGTCTCTTTGCCAATGGCTAGCTGGTCACCTGTGATCATCTTCACATTAACACCAAGGTGCAGGGCCCGTCGTATTGTTTCAGCACTATCATGCCTTGGCGGGTCAAAAAGTGGCAAGAGACCAACAAACTCCCAAGGTCCGCCAGGACCCTCTTTGGTTTTTTCAGGTACCGGCTGCATAACACACCCACCAAAACCACTTTCTTATATCAAATGACCAAAGCTCCATAGACTAGAAATAGAGGTAGTGATATGGCTGGACGGTAAAGGGTCAAATATAAGTTCCGGCAGAAATAGGTCGAGTTGAATTGATTTAGGACACTTTTCTAGTCTTTTTTAATAAATAGTTAATGCATTAAATATATATACAACCACCTCCAAGGTGGCCTAGTTCGAATCTCCTAGGTAAACATTTTGTGGGTGGCCAGGGATATCCTGGTTAGACCGCGTACATTCTGAATAGGGAAACCTCCTCGGTTTACCCGCATTAAAATTTATTTGCGAAACTATATTGTTACAAACTTACAATAATACTCTGAATCTTTGAATGAAACAATTTGGGAGGTCAACCTTTTCTATTTTAGCTGACCCATAGGAGATAAAACATGACCTCAATCAATCCGTGCATGAGTAAATCTGTCGAAGTTTTCATATTGAATAAAAAAAATAGAAACTCGCCTGTTGACAAACAGCAAGAGAACGAAGTCCACGCTCAGCAAACTTGTCAATGATGTTAAAAACCTTATTCTTAGCATCATCTTTTAGGTTGCAGAGATCCACAATCTGACAGCTTCAAGCTACCATTTTAGTATCAAACCAAATAGGCTTTGGTTTTATGTTTAGAGCTACAATAGAATTTAATTTATTTTACCTGCTCAGGTGCACCTTTGCTCACTCGATTCCAATTTCCGTTTTGATCTATATATGTTATTGCCGTTCGTTTATCTACAGGATTAAATGGCAGAAAATGCACCTCGGTGATCCCTGCTCTTGCCTAAATTAACATAATAATGAACTTGTTTGGTCAACATATATAAACATTTCATTATATATATTGTTATATGTCTTTACCTCTTTGGGATCAGCAAGCATTCCTACAATGCAAGCATCAATTGCATCCTGATTTTCCACTCTTGAAGACCTTGCTCCCATTAGAATCACTGTCTCCTTATCCATATCCTTTACAAAACACTAGAGAGAAAAAAAAAAAAGGTTAAGACTTCATTCTTTCTTGTTAAAATCTGTGTTTTGACTTTTGACCTGACCTGACCACTCACCTCAATAAGGGTTTTATCAACTGTGAGCTTGTTGAGGGTGAGAGTGCCAGTCTTGTCACTACACAAAACATCCATCCCAGCCATTTCTTCAATGGCTGTCATCCTCTTGGTGATAGCTCCTTGCTGTGATAACTTGTGGGACCCAATAGCCATTGTCACCGACAAGACAGTTGGCATTGCAATCGGAATTCCTCCAATAAGTAGAACCAACAAATTGTCGATTCCGTTTCTGTAAGACCGTTTTTGAATTGGGTACATCACCACTATTTCTATTATGAGCCCAACCGCAATTGAGCATATACAGAAGTTCCCAATGGCCGTTAACACCTAAAGCAAAGAAGAAAAAACATAATATATCATGAGTGTCACACCACTGGCATATGGATGTGGCAATTTCGCCCTTTTTAGTATTAATGGGTCAATTCAGGAGGTAAAATAAACTTAACAATGTAACCAGTTGAAAGTCATCTAAAGTGTATTTTTAATTAGTAAAACATATTATTCGAAAAACAAGGCATAATATAACCTATATAAACATATCGGATACCAATTATATAAGTATTAAGTTTTTGGCAAAAAGTGTTTTGGGTCAACTTAGCCTATTTCAACATGTATCAACTGCTACTCATTTTGACCATTGCCCAACCCACCCATTTTACTGCATATATGAAGTACCTTCTGGAAGTGGCCAACT
Organism: Asclepias incarnata; assembly: GCA_025447715.1. Lineage (NCBI taxonomy): Eukaryota > Viridiplantae > Streptophyta > Magnoliopsida > Gentianales > Apocynaceae > Asclepias > Asclepias incarnata. The sequence continues at coordinate 16,553 of JAOEHQ010028970.1, read as the reverse complement.
TGATTTGTGCTATCGACTAGGTGAGCAGCCTTGCCAAAGAATGTGTGGACCCCAGTAGCAATCACAACAGCTTCAATCTCACCCTGTTTGCATGTTGAACCCGAAAATACACTATCCCCACTTTTTTTAGTTACTGGCAATGACTCACCCGTCAATGCCGCCTGATCAATTTTGAGTGGGTCCCCTTCTAGAAGACGTGCATCGGCTGGGACAATATCCCCGAGCTTGATGCTAATAATATCTCCGGGTACAAGGTACTCGGCTTCATCTTCAGCCCATTTTCCATCCCTTAAGAGCTTTGTTTTAGGAGCAAGACCTGCCATTAATGCTGCTGCAGCATTGCCTGCATTGTTTTCCTCTATGAAACTTATGGTGGAGTTGATAAATAGCAATGTTGTGATTCCAACAAAATCTTGCCAATCTGGTGGCTTCCCCTGAAATTATTATTTCACCGACTCATCACATATATGTAATAGGTATGTCCGTATCATGTATAGGTGATTTGTATAAATATCATATATATATATAAAATAGAGAGAGACCCCTCCGTTAGCCAAGACAATGGCCATAATAGCAGCAGCCTCCATGACCCATGAAAGAGGATTCCACATAAACCCCAAGAACTTGAGGAGTTTACTTTCCTGCATTAGTGTTATAATAAAAAATCAATCTGAGTTGGTAAATTATAGGGCAGACTGCAACATACTATTCATTGTTTATTTATTTATTTTTATTCGATATATGCAACATATTCTTTTAACCATTAACAAAATTGCTTACTTTGATAAGAAATGGTAACTATGTCGCATTAAGTGATTAAAAAATAACGTGTTTCATATATCGTAGTATATTGCATGTTTTTCCATTGGAATTTTTTTAATAGCTGTAAACCGGGATAAAACTTAACCTTTTTCTCCTCTAACTTATTTGGACCGAATATTCCGAGCCTTCTCTTGCCTTCTTCGTTTGTCAATCCCTCTTTTGTGCATTTCAATTGACTTAATAACTCATCCATCGGCATATGTTCCTGTAATCATACAAACCATATATCGTTAATTCTTACCAACATGTCAATCCGTTTACAAAAAAGATATATAGAATGGTCATACAAGATCTACAGTCTCCTTCATGATATCGTCCCAGGTGATTCCCTCACTCTCTGCCATTGTTGAGTCTCAAAAAAGCTCTGTGCAAGCTTGTGGGCAGAAAGGGAGATAGTAAGTTGGTAAAAAATGAAAGTATGATTCAGAGGTAGAATAGGAGAGGATGTTAGAGTAATTTACGTAGTATTTTACCATCACAATTTACATGCATATTATGTGTATATATATACACTTGTTTACCTTTTCAAACTAGTGGATGTTATTCAGGAGAATGCCCAACAGTTTAGGACTCTATATTTACGCATATGCCTATACTTTAACCGTATAAAACTCACTTACTATGCCACCTTTACTAGTTTTTTTTAAATGGGAAATGATAAACATAGCCCCGGGGCTATGTTTACGATGTTACTAGCATGGTACCCGCGCAATACGGCGGCAACAACGGTGTGGTGGCGTCGACGAATGATGATGGTGGCTGCGAGCCGGCGACTGTTGGTGGTGGCGGCGGCGTCAAGTGGTGTAGGTAATTGATGTAAAGATATTTGATTTAAAGGGGGTAGTAGAGATATTTTAGAATATAAAGGACTTGTGGTGTAATTTAATTCATTAAGGGTAGTCTTGACATTTCGCATGTTCCAATTTATGTAATTTTCAACAAGGGGGGATAATCTTTATAAGGGAATAGAGATAAGTTCTGATCGATTTGATTGGTGAAATTTGTTGTTGTGATGAATTGGAATATGAATTTGCTGGTTTGGTTAACTATTATTACTAGACGAATGCTCGCGCGATGCGGAAACGATGGTGGTGGCGGCGAAATTTGTTGATGTGATGAATTGGAATATGAATTTGCTGGTTTGGTTAACTATTATTACTAGACGAATACCCGCACGATGCGGCGATGATGGTGGTGGCAGCGACGAGTAGTGGTGGTGGTGGTGGCGACTAGTGGTGGTGGTGGCGGCGGTGGCGAATAGTGATGTAAAGGTTATTGATGTAAAAGGGGATAGTGTAATTATTTTAGGAGTTAAGGGATAGATATTGTAAATTAATTTCGTTAAGGGTATTATAGGTATATCAAGTGGAAAATAAAGGAGATGAGTATTTTGGGTAGTTCAAAGTTATAATTTGAAGGGAAAAAAGAAGAGGGGTGATGATTTATATAGTAGTATAGATATTGTCATTAAGAAACTATTACATTGTCATTAACACAATATAACATTTGTCATTAACACACTATTATAGAAGTTACCACTAAGTTTTACCTCATAGATAGATGCAAAAGTATACTATTATAGGCCAGTAAGATTCTAAAGAATATTATGTACAAATGAAACAATCTCAATAAGATCAAAATCAAACACCCAACAAAAACAAAACATGTTTCACCTCTAGACTAACCCATTTTTTAATTTTCTTTCTCCTTCCATGTTTGTATACTACAATCTCAAAACTCTCGATTTGTTGTATTCTGTATTGAACTTTAGCTACGTTTCAAATGCCACAAACCTTTAGGGGTCCTGCCTCTCACCCTGCCCGGCGAATGCGAGCTCAAGTTGTTTTAAGGAAACCGAAGGGAAAGAAAGTGTCTCGAGTGGTTGAAAATGATCCCAACTTTTTTCGGGATTTGTAGTCGTTGATCCATCATAGCCTATGTGTGTTACATGCTTCACGTCGGTTGGAAATCCGATTTCCATTTCCCTCTTCCTCTCAACTTTAACGTCTTCGATATCTTTGTAAGCTGAATAGGAAAAATGAGACCAAGATAAGCAAGAAGGAACTATTTTAAACTCAATATATAGTTAAATACATGCTCTATATCATGGCACAAGGAGGTTCATCCCGTATGTTTTGTTAGACGCATTAAAAAATGGAGTTTTGATAAACATAATCGTTACAAGTTACATGTACAGACACAAGCAACGCTTAGATCAAGTGGTTAACACCCTTCATCTGAAAGGTAGAACCGGAAGCAGCCCCTCTACCTTAGGTAGGGTAAAGCTGTCTACATCTTAAATGTAAGGGCTGAATTAATCGGGTATCTTCTTAAATGTCATTTCATGTTATGATACATACACAATAAATAAAATAAAATTTTTAATAAAATCATGCAACAGTTCATTTCACATACCAAATATATTAGTAAAGCCTTTGCATGTAACTCTGATTACTGTGTCCATGGCTCTAGAGATGTTAGATCTACTTGGAGCAACAGAATGCCAATAAGACTTTTTGATTTTCACCATTGGTGATGACCTCTTTTCTCCCTCCAAATCCACTCTTGTTGCCACTTGGTTTGGTTCAATCTTTGTGTTCCTTGTTCTTGACTTGGACAAACATCCATACATTCTTGACATTGTCTCTTTCATAACTTCTTATAAAATCTTTTCTACCTATATATATATATATATATATATATAACTAAACTCAACTGCCAAAATGCATACAAAATGTAGAAGAAGGTTGTTGGCATCAAACATAACACCTTTTTGTAATTGGCATTCTAAGCAAGCTTTTTCCTAAAGATTACACATTGCTAAATCTAGAGAAATGAACCTAAGATGAGTTGTGGATTGGGGAATTATAGTTGTACATTAGTCTGGATTTGTGTGTTTTTTGGGTGTGAAGTAAAGGGATTCATTGGTATGAAGTAAGTTAAGATGTAAAATCCAACCTACTGAGTTGTGATTGCTGGGCTAATTGTGGAACGAGTTTTGGGGCCTACAAACCGAATTATTTGTCATTATACTTATATTGTCTTGATGATTTGTATAGTTAGGTTCGTGTGTTACATCACTATCTTTTTGGTTCTACTTCATGAAGTATTATTATTATTCTTAATTCAACATAATAGCTACGAAGAATTAGTTTCGAAAACATGATTGAAAGTGACCCGTAGCACTAATTTTTTAACATTAGCCTTGTATACCAATTAACGATAATGACTATATTGTTGCGATTTTTAAAGGTTTTAAAATATTTTTGGCTATTTTTTGCGTTTATTAAGAGTTTTTGGTACTTTTGGCAGCTTCCATTTTCCATTAGGTTTAAATACGACTTTATAAGTTTCATTGTTAAGAAAATTTTTCAAAAGTTTAGAGTTAGGTACATTGACCAGTATCTCATATTCTTTTGACCCGTAGCACCAATAAAAAACTGTTTTTCAAAAAAACTTACACTACATGCGTTTAACCAACCCAATGTAGTTCCACCCTTGGAAGAATCCAAGGGATTTACTATATACTAAATTAACAGTATAAACATGTAATGAAATAGGATTAAAGTTTTTGTTTTAACTCGTGCATCCTTAATAGTAGGCGCCATTTATTTCCTTGTGGCATTAGTGAGTTAGGATTAATTGTGTCATTGTACCTTGGCTGTAAGAACCTGGAAACAGCCTCTTTACCTTAGGTAGGGGTAGACTGTCTACATCTCAACCTCCCTCATACACCGTCGTGGTATTGGGACCAAAAACCCGTGGAAGACGGCATTGGGTGTTACTTACTTTTTTTTTTACCTCGGCTGTAAGAACTCTCAGCCAGATAGATAGACAGTTCAATGTTCTTATTCGCTTTCCTGAGATGTGGATCATACAAGAGATCCAACTTTGATTCACTCAAGAGGGAATGTCTCCTATCTTCTCGAGTATCCATACACAAGATCCGGTTGAAAGGATTCTTGTGTTACAAGTCCTGATCGCAATGATCATCATAGCCGAAGACTTTTTGATACTCTAGGAAAGTTGCATTTTATGTATTTAATTATTTATAGGGGGATGTGATGCATAGATAGCAGGATATGTTGCATTTTATGCATTTACGTGGGGATTAAACAACCTCATATGAGAAACAAAGGTCATATTTGTTTTCGTTTTTTAGCCCTTTACATTTTGTGGATACGAATTAGATGGTGTGAGACGATAAGAGATGCTTAGTACGAGTAGAATACGAAGTGGAAATCATTTTAACCGGTGATCAATTTAGAAGATGGAGAAATAAGTTTTCTTTACCATATGAACCCAAATGACTATCCGTCTGTTTTATAATTCAGTTTTGTTGCCAAAGAGCATACAGTGATGGCTAACTAGTACAACAATGTTAGTGAATTAGTGCAAGAAAGTTTAAACCGTAGAACAATAGCACCTGGCACTAAAACATTGTGCTACTCATACTATCAAGACATATATGTGAAATGGAAGTCTTCTTTAAAATACTTCGTTTGACATGTTTAGTGATGATATGCCTTTCTCTTGATATGTTTATAAGAACTCATGGATCGGTTCTCCCTCCATTTCAGTTTTCTCATGTCCATTTGCTTTACTTAGAGCCCTAGTAAGATGTAATACAGCATTGTGATAGGTAAAGAGATAATCATTCCAAATATCACCCTGTCAAGGAACAAAAAGATATGACGTACAGGTTTCATTAATATCTAATGCATCTAAAGGGCAAACCAAACAATTTAGATTAAGAAGAAACGGGCTAAAAGTCGCCCAATGTGTACCTTTAATGCATAAAACCTCTTAAATCACTTTATTCGAAACTTCAAAGTAATAATTGAAATAAATAGTTTTCTTAGTCTAGTTTACCCACTAATTATTTGTAGTAATCCAATATTTCATAAACAATTTTGTTTCAGATTATGCCGACATGACTTGTTCTGCAAAAGAATTACCCGTTACCTGAGACCTGTTACTCTAACAAGTAACAACCCATACTTCTACCTCTAGTAATGTTGTAAGATGAATATACAAGTAACAGTGAAATGTGAGTGACTTACGCAGTGCTCAAAACATCTGGATGCAGATTGTACTCCCGAGCGAACACAAAAGGCACAATCCCTTGTGGTAAAGAAGCTTGTACAATAGAAACTTGTAGGATGGTGCCTCTTAGACCTACAGCTATAGAAGCAATTGCCATCACAGCTGGTCCAGCTACAAACCTAGCTACCATTCCATATACTGCTAATCTGTTCCCACAGGCTATAAGCTTTGGTTGTGAAGCCATGAACAGACCTTGAACAACGTCGATAGTTTATGTTAGTTATTTTCTTGAACAGTTCATAATTATAGTAGTTAGAGATCGCAAAAAGTGTGGGTTAGATAATGGGTGAAAATGGATAAGGTTTTTTTCCTGGTTTTAACGGGCCGGATTGGATTGACCCAAAAAACTTTTGATCCAGATTTTTTAATTTGCATATAAAAAATCAATGTGTCAAATAAGATTTGTGCTCTATAAAAGGGTAAGGCCCGGAACCCTTATTCCCGTGTATCACTTTGGATACCAGGCCCCCCACCTTGCAAGGGGGGATCATGCCGGTGACTAAGTTGTCCCAAAACCCTCTGGATAATAGGCAAGAAATCCGTCTGAAACTAAGATTCGAACCTGCGCCACTTAAGTCTTCCCCAGTGGGCCCTGAGCGTTTGCGCATAGGTGGCCAACTCACCTAAGTGAGTTGGTTATAATGATTTGTGCTCTAAAAATACACATTGTGCGACTTTCAACCCATTTCTTTTAATCTCGTTTACTTATATTACGCATTTGACCTGTTAGAGATAACATAACCAATTTGTTGGTTAATAGGTTGTTATCTAATACGGAGTACTAGGTTTTGTTCATACCTAGACTAAACATTGCCATTCCTAGGCCTGCATCTGAGAGAATGGTAACCGAATTTTCGAGAATCTGTGGTTTCTTTAATCCCCATCTGTGCATAGACACGGTGAATAAAGTTATAAAAATATTTTGATCATGAGCGAAGAACACAATGCCTGAGAATCAAGCGATAAGTACCTACAAGAAGCCAGAGCCCAGCTCAGACCAAGTATGCTTGCATATGAATTCGGGTTTTTCAATAACTTAAAGCATACCATTTTCAAGATTTTCTTTAACATCTCTGGTGATCCTGGAGACCGTATGATGTTTGGTTCATCAACACTCTCTGCTTTCTCATTCTCTCTGCTGCATACTTCTACTGACTGCTCACATACACCTGTTCAGTCCATGTGTCATTTGTAAGGGTGGCAATTTGAACCCATTTACATATGAGTGGCTCGATTCTGGAATTTTTTTTTTTTTCTTCTCCCTAGTAGTTCAAACGGGTAAACGGAAAAAATGGAATAAGTGAAGAAACGGGTCAAAGGTCTTCATTTATAAAAACCTCCTATTCTATTTTTTCAAAAAAGTAGATTATCACAAGTAAAGTTTTTATAGTCATATTAAGCACAATGGCTAATACTCCGTATTACGTTTAAGTATGATTGTGAACAAATATGTTTACGATCAAACCAGTTTGACCCGCTTTGACTCATACACAAAAAGACCTATTACCCAACCTGCCAGTCTTACCAAGAGAAGTGCAACATCTGCATCTCCAAATGAATAGATGTAACTCTCTTTTATAATCTTCAACTGCAGTTGCAATTGCAGGTGCTACCCTATTGAAACTCTGAAGTATATGTGGATTAACGATATCATCTTCATTACAGGTACTCCTCTCCATCCTTTCTTGAACTTCCTGAAAACTTTCTTCATTCCCACTAATACTACTATTACTACTATCTTTTTCATATGTTACCATTATCAGATTCTTAGCTTCCCTATACTCAAACAAGAACAAAAGCAATGTGTACCATATTATACACTGCAACACCACCGCTTGTACCATGATTGATTCTTTATCATCACCGTACATGGATTTCAAAAGTGGGATTCCCATAACAAGTGTGTTTGGGAGTGTCGAAAGTGAAAATATGGTGATAGCCCAATCTAAGGTTCCTTTTTTCGATAAGTTTGTCCATAGAAACAAGACTATTAGTGTCAAAATCTTTGAAACACTGTCGGCTGCTATGAACTTTAGGTTCATTTTGTAAGGATTGATTCTTGAAATGAACTCAAAAGACAATAGAGGGACAGCAAAAATGGCTACAAACCTATTGATTCCTCCACATTGCTGTGGTGAGAAAAAGTTCCATTTTACAGACGCATAAGCCAAGAACATGGTGACGTAAAGAGGTACTACGGCTGTAAGAACACTATACAAGTCACCAAAGTTGATCATTCTGTTGGTATCTTTAGTATTTGGAGGGAAAGTGAGATGTTTTGAAGTAGGTAAGCGGGAATTTGTTATGGTTAAGGAAACTTAAGTTTTGATGTCTTGAAAGGGCTTAGGAATGCATGGTTTAAGCACAATGTGCTAAAGAGTTAACAACTGGTGTCAGAAAAGTCACCAAAGATGATCATTCACTTGGTTTCTTTAGTTTGAAACTTGGTTCAAATATAACCATTTGAAACGCCGACCATGGTTTGAAACTCTTCCCCGACCGCCCGACCCCACCATCGTACGAAATCGACACGGGTTAACCATGGAATGTGAAGTAACATGGGTCAAAATTTGTGGGGTATGACGAAAGGATTGAAATCCAAAAGGGAATGAAGACAAGTTTGGAAATAAATGAAGAATTTGAAGATTCAAAGATTGTCAACTTTGGCAATAAATTGCACACATTCTTGCAAGGTTGGTGCTTGGCAAATCCATGTGGGTGTGACACTTTTGCAAACACATGACCCCATTAGTTCTTGTATCTCTTTTTTTTTTTTTTTTTATCATTAAACATGTACCATAAGAATTACTTTTAATAATTCTCTGAGTCTTATATTCATACAAAAAAACAAAATGATAATGTGATTGCACATCGATCTCATTGAATAGATTGTAAAATGAATAGTAATAAGAAAATGATATAAAGCATGTATTTATATCTTTGTTTTTCATTTACTAGATTTTGTAGTGTTTGATACATCTAAGAGCAATTATGGTTTTTAGTTTTTTTTTATAAAATTTTTTTTTATAATAAAGCTTAAATTTTAAGACGAGGATATATGGCAAGATATATGTTTTAGAAATGATCATCAAAGGTTCTAAAAGCTTGTGAGACAACAAAAGATATATGTTGTTCATATGTATAACAAGAAAGCATGGGTATTCATGCAAAAGATGACTAGTGAAAGATTAATTTATACTCATGCATGGGCAGGGACGGACTTACTTAGTAACGAGGGTATGCACTTGCACACCCCCCAAAGAAAAATACCTGTGTTAATTTTTCGGTTTTCAAAAAATTGATAGTGTAAATACAGATAGTGCACACCTTATACACGTATTAAAAGGACAAACTCTAATACGATTTCTTAAATTCGCCACTGTGCATGAGTATTTATAGGGTTGTATATTTACATATATGTATCAGTATTATAAGGTGGTACTAATCGATTACTCATTTTACACACAAAAACTCTTGCTTATTGATATAGTATTGTATTGTATTTTGGTGTATTAAGTAAATTATATGTAAAAGTAAATTATATGCAAGAGTCACCATAGATTTTTCTTGAATGCCACTGCCATTATTACATGATAACCCCAGTTTCTTCAGATTTTACATGAATTTTAACAGCAAAAACAGCAACGATGATGAGAATAGTCTTTCTTAGGGACAATATCTTTCTGGCCAAACAAGGTTCACAATGTGGTTTAAGCGGTTTGAAATGTAAAACATCAGCCACGCCGATAAAAACTGCTGTGTCTCGGCAGGTTGGGTAGTTTGAGCTAAAAAAATTTTTTATATTATTCTAAATAAAAAAAATAAACATTTAACTGATTATTATGATATAAGTATTCAAATACAAAGTGAGTAAACGTGTGTCCTTGCCTAAAATGGTACTCCTTTGAGTTAACGAGACATTTACATACTATACATGTATACATGAAACTATCAAAAATGTAATCTAAATATAAATGATTCAATTCGGCTAAAATAGCTAATTTGATGCTCTATACTGTAAACCAACACAGATACATCCCTCTGATAAACTCCCAATCCCATTGGCAGAGTAATTGATGGCCAACCCGACTAAACCATGCAAACTGTTGTGGTTTGGCTGGTAAAACTGATTTTGGCTGAACCACAAACACCCCGAGAAGAAGGTATTATGTAATAATCTTATTTGGAAACTGGAGGATTCACCCTGCAAACCTCAGCATTAAAGCCAGAATCCATAAAGAACAAAAGCCACGCACGTTGTTGTTCAGAAAGCCGATCACGGGGGCCTTTGACTTCAACGAGCTTGGCCTCACCACTATAATCTGAATGGAAACGCCACAACAGCAGATCTGGCATGCCACTAGACCAACTCCTATAATCTTGTGCCAGGTGTCGACAAATGGAGGCCAGGCAACCGCCACCTATACATGACACAACTGCTCGAAGTTCAGTTAAAGAGTGTCGGTTCCAGTTAACGCCTTGACATGATGTTCCCAAATGGGACTCCCATGAAGTTATAAGGATTTCCTCAGTCATGCCTTCCTGAATCTTTACTAGTAGAGGTTCTATGATGCCTTTCCTAGCTTCATAAAAGTAATCAGTGTCTAAATCTAAGGGTGACGTCTGCAATAGATATGAAACCAAGATCAGATACATATCCACAAGTAGAGGTGACAAAACAGGTTTCATGTAACAAGTCAAAACAGGTTCAGCTCTAAATAGGTCATTTTTGTGCAGATCAGGTTAAGATGACCTGAAATATTCTTTGTCGAAAAAATTAACATATAATAAACATATTGAATAAAATTACAAAACCTATATTAATAAATCTAATTTTAATACTTTTTTTAAAAAGAAATAATCTATTTTTTGAAAAGCAGTGCAGAAGATTGTATGCATTGAAAATACAACCTGATGTCATTCAACCTTTTGACACTGTTCAACCCATAAAACATGTCTCTCTGTTAACATTTTCTTTATTTTACCCATTAACCCGCTAAAAATAAAGTACAAGCCAAAACTACATGTTCAATAGCACATGGGTTGAAATTGCCAACTCTAGGCAAGTTGGGATTGGAACATCATATTGTATTACATTTCAATACTGACTGATATTTGACAAGACTTGCGAAAATAGTATACTGTTCAAGTAATTGTTTGTGTTTAACTGTCAAAAGACACTTTAGTCAGAAGACCATTTTATATACATCCTAATTCTTATTTGATGGGAAAAAAGCATGGTCTGGCTCATATATCGCAGGCGCACATGCAGTAACAAGCTTGTACCACATGCATTAAGAGCTTGCACCTTTTCTTAGGCTTATTTTTTGGCACCAAGTTCAAAATGATGATTAACGAACATCGTGAAGGTATGATATTCATTCACTTCCCTAATGGCAAGTTATTGTGCTTATAACTGTATCACATAGCCTTGGCATAAATATGTAACATACCAACAATAAACAATTAGCATGGCAACTACTAGATGTGACAAAATGGGCTGGCCGGATAACAAGTCAAAATGGAGTCGGGACAAAATGCTAACTAACTTTATTTATATAATTATAAAGTATTGTTGAAATAATAACTAACTTTCTAGTAGAGTGAATCAGAAGCTTTTAAGCATTTGAAAAAACTTTAGGTGATTTTCAGCCTATTTGACTCATCCGAGGTATAAAAGAACACAAATCCACCAATATTTATGGCATAAAGATCAAAATTCCATCTCTAACAATTACCGACACATAATAAACTGAAAATATGAAACCTTTGTACCATGAACTATGATTCAATACCTGAAATCTGGTAAGAAAGACATTTGGCACATCTGCAAAGATGACATCCCACATAAGAAGCCCGAAAACAGTCAGCCAAATGCCACTTTCTGAATGAACACCTTGCCATTGACCTCCTTCTTCGCCCGCATAATACTGCAAGGCAAGCTGCTCTACCCCACATTGTTCTCCATCTTCACCATAAAACCGGCTCTTGGTCCCAGCTTTGCAGTTGAGTGGCCTACCGTGAACGAAAACCTATATAGTAGTTGCACAGAAGAAGCTTTTAAATAAAGAAATAAGAACACAACATAAATTATTAAATCTCCTATATATAGGTGGTAACACTGGGGAGAAGGATGTTAGGTAACAAATTGTAACTAGTCAATCTACAGTCGGGTCACAATGAATTACCCGAAAACACTTACCCGTTTTAAATTTCTAACAAGTAATTGTTGCATTGACTACAAAAATTTGAATAAACGGCATCACAATAATCTAAATCTTGAATAAATACCCTTTGGCAACTTTAAACCTGCTTAGCCCATTTGACCTGTTCCTTCTTAGATATTCTTTTAAGTTGGCCCCCTTGATTTGTTTGAGTTAAAAAAAACCAAAATCAAGCCATTCATAAGTAAATGAGTCGTTAGACATCATAATTTCGTGTCTACAAACTAATAACTAATTAAAAACACCAGATGAGAGATCTAATTGACAAGTAACAACCTCAGGGATCTTCCTTTTAACAGACTCTGAAAAGCTGGGAACTTTCCAGCGTCTTGGTGGTCTTCCCAGTCGAAGTATTCGCCTTTGCAATGATATTCTTGAACCAGCACGAACCCATGAATCATCTAAACCAGCTTCAGCAACAGACAGGCTCTCACTGATGCGGCCCAGATGTTCCAAATCAATGGACAGTCTCAGTGTCCAATAACCCCTTCTTCTATCATCAGCAAAATTAAGCAAAAGGTGCTTGAGTAAATCTATCGCATCATTGTACCTAAATGAGGGTAAATTATTTCATCCCTTACAGTCACATATGAAATATATAGACAGACAACTGTTGGCTACATATTGGGTTGGCTAACAATGCAGAATAAGACGAAGCTAAAGATGACAAATGGGCAGGTTGGGTAATAGGTCAAAACGAATAACTGTTTGTTACTTGTTGGGTTGACACAGGACACTTTTTTTACGAAAACTTTAAATTCTCTTATAAATAACTAGTAAAGCAAATGTGATTACAAAATTATATCATTTAAAAAAAACTATTTCCTTAATAAATGATTTAGAAAGTTCCATGCACAATAAATACACTTTGGAAAGCTTTCGAGCCAATTCCTTATGAGATAATTTTTGTTACCTGTTTGAGCTGTACCCGAATTGACCCAATTATAAGTAAATAGGTCAAAATCACCACGTCTATTAAAAAGATACAGATACTACAGTCCATACCTACGTTCAGACTCAAAAAAGGAAACACCTAACAGAACCACCTTGGAGTAGATCCATAAAGCTGAAAAGCATGGAAAGGGTGTAGACAATTGTTTAGAGGTTGAGAATTGCATTCTTTCTTTGGCAGAAGTGGAAATGCGAGAGTCAGATACTGCAATACATCTCAAGACCATTGATGAATCATCTTCTTCAAGAGATTCATCCATGACCTGTGCCACTTCAAGCGCCTAATGACAGCTCACCACCAGTTATAAGTTTAGTAAAGGCTGCATGATACCTAAAATAAGTGAGGGTGTCTTGACATATACCTCCTCATAAGATAGTAGATCATTCCGGCTGGAAAATATCTGGTCAGTGACAACACAATTGTAAGTTGGATATTTCACGATCCCCATATCCACGAGTAAAAATGCTGACAGATCTTGCTCTCCATTACAGAAGAAAAGCCTCTGCATAGAAACAACATAAAAGAGATATATCAAGGATGTATTTATCTTAAGTATGAACATTTGGGATTAATAAAAGTAGAGTTTCAAGCTGGTAAAAGTGTTTTGGTTGATACAGTGTTCCTTTCTTCACAATTGAATAAGCCAATTCAAAAATGTTTTATTTTAGGTGTAGGTGGGGATTGATCTTAAATATCATGACCTCTCAACTAGGCTTTCAAGTTGTATGGGTGGGCGATTACATTCATTTTAATATCAAAGTTACAGTGCTAGATTTGACATGAAACTAAGGATATAAACTCGATTGAGGATCAAACCATCATATGCATATTTTCACCATAAGTGATATTAGTAGAAGAGAACTTATTAACTATACAAAGTCCCTTCTTGATGATCATGATCATCGATGATATTCCACCAGACCACCATATTATATTAATTTGATAACTTTATCCATTAGGAGTATAAAATAGACGTTATGAATTAAAAAAACGGTTTTTTCTTATTGCCATCTCATCACTAATTGGCGCCTCTGGTTACAATGACATTAATTTCATCGAAAAACTGAGATGCAGGTATACATCTCAATTTTCCATGAATAAAAAGTTCCTGGTAATAAGAGCAAGCAGACATGACAAGATAGCGTGAGAAACAAACTGTTTTTCATTGAATAAATCTATTGTATAACAGCTTAATCATCATGTAATTAGTGTGAGTAAGTAGTGTAACAGACTCTAACTTAACCTCTTATAAATATATATGGGGTTATGGCTAAATAAATATTTAGATCAACATCCACCCTACTACTGCAAAGCCTAACTGAGAGGCAATTGCTCCTCTAACTACACCTTATACATCTAGAAACCATAGTCATGCCTATGGGTCAGCCAAAACACTTTTATCAACCTACTTTATCCATTGTTAATAAACCATTGAAATCTAACCTGAAACTTTACCGAATAACCTCTTAATGTAATGTCATAATAAATTACCTCAACACGCCAAATTAGGGAATCGGCGGCTAAAGAAATACGTATACAAGAGCCTGTTTTCTCCAAGACCATTTTATTTAGCAGTAACCTGCAGCATACATGGTTGTAATTAAGAGAAGGAAGAAAGTGAACACAAATGGAGCAGAGAACTTGAAAAATTATAAGATGACCTTGATCCATTCTCATATGCCGAAAGAAGTGAGGATATGGACTCCTGCTTTCGTGAACCACTGCGTTTCTGTAGAAAGATCAGTTTTATCAGAAGAATATTCAAACTTGAAAAATGATACAATAACCATAAAGAAAGCTATGTTCCTTTATACGGGTAATGAAGTTTAAACTATACAATAGAAGAATAAAGAATAAAGTAATAGAAAGCCAGCATACATGAATACAAAGTTCTTTATGCAGGATTTTTAGTTTACGAGTTGAGTTTTTCTTTCAAAATAATTATCTTGCTCAAATCTAGTAGTCATGTTTTTTTCAGATTGAAATATCTTGCTCAAGTGTAGTAGTTGAGTACTTTTCTGTAGAGAAACATGAAGTGTATGCAATATTAGGTGACAAGAATTTATGGCCCGTATCTGTCCGCACAGTAGTTCTCTTACTGTATGGTCATCAGAAGCCAATAAGTAAATTTAGGAGCACAACAACAGAATCAACCAAATTTAGGAGGACCCCTCCGGAATGCTCCATTAGTGAATACTACATTAAAGCTTAATGACAACCTTAGAAAGACAAAGAGGTGTTTGACAGCTTAATTCAGTTTAAAAACTGATTTGGCATGCTCAAAATCAGAATAAAGAGAAGGCTGTGTTGAAATTGATAGCATTGAATATAAATTGGTAGAACATGCTGACAAGCCAGAATATATACCAAATGGTATCTTCTCTGTTCTAATCAATGAAACCCCATTAAATAAATAAATATTAATCTAAAAAAAGAAATTTCATAGTGATACAGCTAAGTTTAACAATCTCATTCAATGCAGACCTTATCAATAACTGATAACAGTTGACGCAGCTCACCAACAGTAAGAACGTTCAAGATCCCTTCCAAGTCATCTTTATGTAATTCACTTGTGGTTTCAATGGAACAAACATAACCTGCTTCTGCGTGATGACAAGATACACAACCTCATCAACGTCAAAATTATATACATAAATACTAGCCTTATAACTCGGAGCAATGGTGAAAAGCTATAACTATTTCGCATAAAAATATTAAATTACCCGAGAGTTCCTTCACTGCAAGTTGACAGTCCAGTATCTCAGCATAAGAAATATTAGACATCCGAAACCATGGGCCTGAAGTAAGAAATATACACTTTAATCATATCTGCCGGGTGTACAAATCAAAGAAAACAAAGAATTACGCTTTAAAACAGACATCGACTCATAAATTACCCTATGCCATTCAACAGCAATCACATTATTTTATCATGCCACACCACACACAAAAATGTTTGAACAAATGCCAAAACATATATAATGAATAGTTGAGCTCATACATAGTATAATATCAAAAGAAAATCCAATTCTTATAGATGCTCCTGTAAATTGGTCTTATATGTCACGAGATAATTACTTTCTCCGGTCTCAAGAGAAAAAAGGGAAAAAAACAGAAATAGTAGAGAAAAAAATAGTCTGATCATGAAATTATAGTAAGAGCAAGATATCATCCTCAATCAATGACCTTACCTTCTAGTCCTCCACAAGTTCAAATTTTATAAAATATTCAATGTGTTCAAACAGCATGATGATTTACTATTATAAGAAACAATCTTATTATTTAAAATGGTTTAATTGCTACAGATTAATGTGTGTTTACATGTGTGTGTGCAACTTGTTTAAAAAGCTGATTGTGATTCCGACATTGTTCCTTTTTTTTTTGAAAGGTGAATTTCTTTATCAGTGCTTCGTGTCGCGGTTCGACAGCGGGAGGTCTAGCATACGTTG